>JALGBA010001154.1:877500-1081862 GCA_023970755.1 Azemiops feae
AGTTTCCGCCCCCATCTGATTGATTCCTTCCTTCCTTCCTTCCTTCCTTCCTTCCTTCCTTCCTTCCTTCCTTCCTTCCTTCCTTCCTTCCTTCCTTCCTTCCTTCCCTCCCTCCGTCTCTGTCCCTTCCTTCCTTCCTTCCTTCCCTCCCTCTTACTCCTTTCCTTCCTTCCTTCCTTCCTTCCTAAACTCCTTCCCTCCCTCCCTCCCTCTCTCCTTCCTTCCTTCCTTCCTAAACCCCCTCTCCCTCCCTTCCTAAACTCCTCCCTCCCTCCCCTTTCCCTCCCTCCCTCCCTCTCTCCAACACTAACCCTTAATCATCTCTGCCTAGAATGGGCACCCTCTCCTCATTCTTGTCTGCCTTTTATTTTATAACTTGATTTGTTAAAAAAAAAAAAAAAATTAAATTCATGTCAGATTAAAGCGGTCGAGAAATCGACCTTGATCGCTCTCTCTCATAAAGCACTCTCCTCTTGTAATAAATACGGATTATAGTTCTGATATTTTTTTTTTTTTTTTTTTTAAGCAGCAGCAGCAGCAGCAGCAGAGGCTGGATTTAAAATCCTGGGAATCAATATGAGGAAATTGGGGAGAAACATCTCTAATCGCATTAGGGCTCCTCTCCAAAGCCTTGCCGGTCTGCGTGAAGCTGGGCTCAGAGGCTCTTGCCCACACTTGGCCGGCCCCAATTTTCTGCTCCTAATTTATTTATTTTTTTCCCCTCCAATGACCCTCTTGCAAAAAAGATCTTTTTTTTTTTTTTAAATTTCAGCTAATCAATAGGATGATTGAATTGAGCTCTGGGAGTCTATGGGGCAGCAACAATTTGCAAAGAGGAAGCAACAGAGGCACTTTCCTCTTTCTCTTCCAATTTTCCCTTTCCGTGCACAGACACGTCTGCTGGGGTGGGTGGGTGGGCGGCGCATACACAAAAACGCACAAGATACATTGCATAAACACAATAATGGGGAGACCGATAGAGGGGGGGGGCAGGTTTGATGTAACGCTCACCTTCAGGTCAGTCGGGGTTCTTTGGATGACTTGGACTACAATGCCCATTAACTGGGGAAGGATGAAGGGAGTGGTAGTCCCGTGCTTAGAACATAGAATAACAGAGTTGGAAGGCACCTTGGAGGTCATCTAGTCCAACCCCCTGCTCGAGCAGGAGACCCTAT
The DNA here is from genome assembly GCA_023970755.1 of Azemiops feae. Classification (NCBI taxonomy): domain Eukaryota; kingdom Metazoa; phylum Chordata; class Lepidosauria; order Squamata; family Viperidae; genus Azemiops; species Azemiops feae. Next base: position 878,676 of record JALGBA010001154.1, read on the forward strand.
ACCGTTTCATTTGCCTGGGGGGGGGGGAACTGTTTTCTGAAGGAGTTTCTGGATAGAGATAATGAGATTGTTGCAATGAAAGCCGGATCTTAATGATGTCCAGACATAATAAGCTCCGCCTCCGAATTCTCCGCCCCCAAAGCTTAGAATTCTGGGAGGGGGAAAAAATGGAAGGGGTCTGGAACATGATGCAACCCCCCACCCTCCTCACTATCAGCCACACTGGTAGCTTTGCTGTGAATTGTGGTCTGTAACCGCTGAAGGAGCTGCGATACTCAATTCCTGCCAGATTGTGGGTTATTATTTTTTTAAAGAATAATTTAAGAGGGGTTCTCATTAATGCTGCAGAGGGTGATGGAAGTGGTAGTCCAATGAATCTGGAAGCAAAGTTGCACTGGATTACAACTCCCATCAGCCACTGCAGCCTCAGTGAGGACACCACTTAAATTATTCTTAATCGTTTCACCATTATTTTTTAAAAATTGATTAATTATCCCAATTATTCTTTCTTTCTTTCTTTCTTTCTTTCTTTCTTTCTTTCTTTCTTTCTTTCTTTCTTTCTTTCTTTCTTTCTTTCTTTCTTTCTTTCTTTCTTTCTCTTTCTTTCTTTTCTCTTTTTCTTTCTTTTTCTTTCTTTTTCTTTCTTTCTTCTTTCTTTCTCTCTCTCTCTCTCTTTTCTCTCTTTTTCTTTCTTTTTCTTTCTTTCTTTTCTTTCTTTCTGTCTCTCTTTCTTTCTTTCTTTCTTTCTTTCTTTCTTTCTTTCTTTCTTTCTTTCTTTCTTTCTTTCTTTCTTTCTTTCTTTCTTTCTTTCTTTCTTTCTTTCTTTCTTTCTTTCTTTCTTTCTTTTCAGCGGATGCTTCTGTTTCAAAGGCTACTCTTTATCCTGACCCTCCTAAACTGCAATTGCAGGAATCAGAAAAGTTTGGGTCATGGAAAAACAGCACTCAGGCCATGCTCCAAAACACCCCCCCCCCCCGTTGGCCATTTCTTCCAGGCCTGACTGCTGATTGTAGAACAGACACCGGGACACTATCAAACAAGTGTTCTGCTTAAGGACTTGCTTGTAAAGGAAGACAGATTGTGGCGGAGGGAAGCCAGATTTACGCACACTTGTGAATATACAAGCAACAGGATTATTTTCTGGAGTGGAAAGGAAGGTTATAAAAGCCTCCACGTTAATAGGATCAAAGTGATATTAGTTAATTGGGGAATGCTGGCCAACATTAGGGCCTTACGTGCTTTCTAAGCCATTTAAGGAAGCCACACACATACACACAGAGGGACATACTTGCTCAGAGAAGGACAAGTTGCAAAGAAGGAAGAGAAAGAAAAAAAAGGACCTGGATATAATTTGTCTTCTGGAGCACCCATTCACAGAGTTGGTGGCAACTATGTGTGTGAGAGAGAGAGGAATAGACCCATACAAGGGGTTCCCAGGGGAATCAGGCGGAGCCACCTTGCAGCCACCGTACAATTAACAGTGGTGATTAGGACTACCAGGACCAACCACTAGAGGGCAGCAAGGGGATATAGATGCCTCAGTCTGACATCTGCTGGTTGCCTGGATTTTGCATCTCACATCTGTGCGGCCTTCGATGGATCATTCCTCCCAGATGTTGCTCTTCCACTGCCCTTCCACTGATTACACTCCCACACAACGGATGGTTAACACTGCGCGTTAAACCCAGTTAATAAAACCTAACCACACAACAGGAACGCCTAAATTATATTTGTTCAGCCCAAGAAACCGTTTAATCGAGCATGCGGTGCAACCTCATTTGTGGAGAGGAGACAGGGAGACGCAAATATTTGATGCCAATATTCAGACGCCGTAAATGTCACCAGAGTGGACCAAAACATTCCTGAAACCTTGGGAAAGGAAGTAGCTTTAAGAGACCAGGATTGGCTTGTTCCTGACTCGTTTCTTGGTAGGACTAACCCCTATCAATAGAGGTAGTTCTCAATTTACAACAGTTCACTGTTGTGACCATTTGAAGTTACAACGGCATTGAAAAAAGGGACGTACGGCCATTTTTCACTCTTCCAACCATCGCAGCATCCCCATCGTCATGTGATTCGGATGCTGGACAACCGGTTCATATTTATGACAGTCGCAGTGTCCCCCGGGGGTCACGTGATCCCCTTTTGCGACCTTCTGACAGGCAAAGTCAACGGGGGAAGCCGGATTCACTTAACAACCGTGTTCCTAACTTCACAACTGCGGCGATTCGCTTAACAAACGGGGCGAGAAAAGTTCTCTAATGGGGCAAAACTCCTGATTTCTCGCTTAGCGATGTAAATTTTGGGCTCCACTGTGGTCGTAATTCGAGGACTGCCTGTACAAGGTACCAAATTCAGGGCTGGTGGTTGGGCTGCTTCTGTTATGGGAAGAAGCAGCTTCAGATTCCATGTACTGGTGGTTACCATCAATGCCAGGGGGCCTTCACAGCACTGAGTCTTCATCCGTGATGGCCTCAACCCTTCATGAACGTCCCGCAAAGCCAGTCTCCCATTCAAGACTTAACTCCCTTGAGCCAAGATTCAAGCCACCAGTCCTCTAACAGGACCTGGTCCTCTTTGGTCTGACTTTGCTAGATCAGCAAGCTACATTTTTGACTGCATCCAGTGCTTTTTTTGTAAGAAAAAGGGTACTGGAACTCACATCTAGTTAATCTTTTAATTAAAAAATTATATAATAATATAATAATAATAATAATAAAGTTGAAAAGGACCTTGGAGGTCATCTAGTCCAACCCCCTGCTCAGGCAGGAAACCCTATACCATTTCAGACAAATGGCTGTCCAGTCTCTTCTTTAAAACTTCCAGTGTTGGAGCATTCACAGCTTCTGGAGGCAGGTTGTTCCACTGGTTAATTGTTCTCACTGTCAGGAAGTTTCTCCTTAGTTCCAGGTTGCTTCTCTCCTTGATCAGTTTCCATCTGTTGCTTCTTGTCCTGCCTTCAGGTGCTTTGGAGGATAGCTTGACTCCCTCTTCTTTGGGGCAGCCCCTGAGATATTGGAACATTAACATATATTCAGTTCTTAGCAGGACTGGTCGTTGAGAAGTAATTAGTATTTTTTTTTTTCATTTTTAAATTTGGGGTCACACTTTTACACTCAAAATGTAAAAAAGATTTTCAATTCACCAACGATTTTTTAAAATAAGAAATGATTTACCTTTCGCACATAGTCAATCACCGTACACACACACACACACCCATGTCAGTTGTGTTAACGAAACATAATGGTCACCGCCTGCAGTAAGCACTCAGCACGCGACCAATCACAAGCCGAGCAGTGCCACAAGCCGAGCAGCGCCATCACAACCAGCGCACACAAAGTACGCATGTATCGGATTCGACACACAAGCAGCCCGCATGCACCGTTTTAATGATTTTGCCGCCGACCTGCTACACTCAACAGGGAGATTCAAGTCCACGTGGACCAAACATCCAATTTTCAAAAATTACTTTTAAAACTTGGAAAAATCTGTCGAAAAAAGGTTCCGGAACTCTGTTCCGGTGCGTTCTATGACAAAAAAGCATTGACTGCATCTATACAGCAAGCTTAACTGGGCCCTGAGTTGACCCATTTTCTGTGCATTGCACCATCAACTAACCCAAATGGCACCACGTGTTCGGCCATCTGCCCCTTCTCACAACTCACCAAACTGACCATATGGGACGAATGCGTCTTTAGTCCTCTTCCATGGCTGCCCTGTGGAGGTCACGGCGATCCTTCTGCCTGTTCTAACGGCATCCTGCATACAATAATAATAATAATAATAACAATAAAGTTGGGAGGGACCTTGGAGGTCATCTAGTCCAACCCCCTGCTCAGGCAGGAAACCCTATACCATTTCGGACAAATGGCTGTCCAGTCTCTTCTTAAAAACTTCCAGTGTTGGAGCATTCACCGCTTCTGGAGGCAGGTTGTTCCACTGGTTAATTGTTCTAACTGTCAGGAAGTTTCTCCTTAGTTCCAGGTTGCTTCTCTCCTTGACTAGTTTCCATCCGTTACTTCTTGTCCTGCCCTCAGGCGCCTTGGAGAATAGCTTGACTCCCTCTTCTCTGTGGCAGCCCCTGAGATATTGGAATACTGCTATCCTGTCCCCCCTCGTCCTTCTTTTCATTAAACTAGACATACCCAATTCCAGCAAACGTTCCTGATATGCTTTAGCCTCCAGTCCCCTAATCATCTTTGTTTCTACGTATTTGCATCCTGTCCTGCCACACAGATGCCCTCTGGACTTCCATGATTATAACTGCCCTGACGTTACACAAACACAGCTAGCCAGTTGTCAATCCATTAGACCGGGGGGGGGGGCGCTTAATTAGCTCAGGCCCCTGCAGAGAAAACCAAATCAAGAAAGTGTTGACTAAGAAGATTGGTTGCGTATGTGTGCACGCCTGAGAACAACCAGCCCAACAGGCATCTCTAGGCTGTTTCTTTGTCAATATTAGCTTGTTGATCTTGGCTGAACGCAAGGATCCTTGGGTTTTAGGAGGTCTTCTAAATCCGATTATTCCCTTTGTGTCTTCCTCTCCACGACTCCCTACGTTGGTATTTACCCTTGGGTGTCCCCCGTGAACCCGAATGCTTGTTCTAAGTTGAACCTGGTCCGATGTGAGGGGAAGGAGGACCCTTTTCCCTTCCCCCAGCTTTTCAATGCCCGCTTTAGCCAAATATTGCGGAGATGGGTTAATGAAGTCCTGTAAATAGAACTTCTGGGGTGGGGAGCAGAGGGCAAGGGGTGGGCCTCTGGAAGAGAGTCTTCCCAAGCAGATGATCAGGGGACTGGAGGCTAAAACATACAAGGAACGGTTGCTGGAATTGGGTATGTCTAGTCTAACGAAGAGAAGGACTGAGGGGGGACATGATAGCAGCCTTCCAATATCTCAGGGGCTGCTCCAAAGAAGAGGGAGTCAAGCTATTCTCCAAAGCACCAGAAAGCAGGACAACGGAGGGAAATTAATCAAGGAGAGAAGCAACCTGGAACTAAGGAGAAACTTCCTGACAGTGAGAACAATTAACCAGTGCAACAACCTGCCTCCAGAAGCTATGAATGCTCCAACACTGGAAGTTTTTAAGAAGAGACTGGACAGCCATTTGTCCGAAATGGTATAGGGTTTCCTGCCTGAGCGGGGGGTTGGACTCGATGACCTCCAAGGTCCCTTCCAACTTTATTATTATTATTATTATTATTATTATTATTATTATTATTATTATTATTATTATTATTATTATTATTATTATTATTATTATTATTATTATTATTATTATTATTATTATTATCTTTTATTCATTAACATGAACCTCAGTCAACTGAACATTCAATTGGCTGGTGCTGATGGTTGACACGGGTTGCTACCAGCATCCTAGGTGTCAACCAGGTACCTCCTTAAAATGTAAGATGTTCCAAGTAGCGCAGTTTTTTGTAGCGTTGTTGTTGTTGTTGTTGTTGTTGTTGTTGTTGTTATTATTATTATTATTATTATTATTATTATTATTATTATCTTTTATTCATTAGACATGAACCTCAGTCAACTGAACATTCACATTGACTGGTGCTGATGGTTGACATGGGTTGCTATCAGCATCCTAGGTGTCAACCAGGTACCTTCTTAAAATATAAGATGTTCCGAGTAGCGCAGTTTTTTGTAGCATTGTTGTTGTTGTTGTTGTTGTTGTTGTTGTTATTATTATTATTATTATTATTATTATTATTATTATTATTATTATTATTATTATTATTATTATTATTATTATTATCTTTTATTCATTAGACATGAACCTCAGTCAACTGAACATTCACATTGACTGGTGCTGATGGTTGACACGGGTTGCTACCAGCATCCTAGGTATCAACCAGGTACCTCCTTAAAATGTAAGATGTTCCAAGTAGCGCAGTTTTTTGTAGCATTGTTGTTGTTGTTGTTGTTGTTGTTGTTGTTGTTATTATTATTATTATTGTTGTTGTTGTTATTGTTATTATTATTATTATTATTATTATTATTATTATTATTATTATTATTATTATTATTATTATTATTATTATTATTATTATTATTATTATTATTATTATTATTATTATTATTATTATTATTACTACTATGGCATCATGAACTGATTTCCCAGCCTCAAGATCAGGCGCCTTGGAAGGTCAAGAGGCTTGGACCCATTGCATTGTAAAGATGGCTGTAGAACAGCCATTAACTGGATTGCTTAACTCAGGAACTGGCACAGGGCAGCCAACGTCAATCAAATAAAATCAAGGGAAAGGATTGCTTAAGGATGTTGCACGCAGACCTCTCTGTAAGGACCCACGTTGGGGAGAATTAGTATAAACCGAATGTAGATATAATGCATTTTACAACTGAGGGTTTCTTAGGGGGTAGATCATGAGCAGATCGCTGCTCAGCCTGTTATGATTGGTTGGTCCGAGGCCAGATCCTGATCTCATTGCTCCCTGTTTTAAATAGGTTGGGCCAAATAGAGGATTAGTCTTGGTAAAATGTTTGCGCGATGACTTCTCCTGAAAAGCGCCCACCAAAATTGCCCATTGGACAAAAGGCTGTTGAGGTTGCCCCCTTATCCGTCATCGTTTGGAGGTCTTCAGATGGCACATTGTGTAGGTTGTTTTGGTGACAATTTGATGGCTTTCTCTGTGAGTGGGTGGGTGGGTGTCATATTAGAATAGAACCTACTCAGCATCAGTTTGGTAGGTTTAGATAATGGGAGTAGAAGAATATAACTTCCTTCAAAGCAAGGGGTCTCCAGGTTTGGTAACTTTAAGACTTGTGGACTTCAACTCCCAGAATTCCCCAGCCAAGCCATTAGTGGATCCTAAGTCAATGCCCAAAGTGAGGACAAACAGGTCCTATCTTCTCCAACCAGTGGTCTGAGCTTCACCTGGCTGATTTGGTTGCCCTGTTTCCACCCCAGAGCCATTAGGACAGGGGTCCTCAAACTTGGCCCTTTTATGACTTGTGGACTTCCACTCCCAGATTTCCTCAGCCAGGCTCAGCCATGTCCCCCCTCAGTCCTTCTCTTCATTAGACTAGACATACCCAATTCCAGCAACCGTTCCTTGTATGTTTTAGCCTCCAGTCCCCTGATCATCTGCTTGGGAGTGGAAGTCCACAAGTCATAAAAGGGCCAAGTTTGAAGACCCCTGCATTAGGAGGAAGCATAGCCAGAGACCTCGCACTATAAGCACTGAGTTTATATTAGACGCTGCCCCTTATATCAGTAACAAACAAGCATTGATTTTATGGTAAAGTCACTTTGGGATGGGAATGAGTAACTCCAGGCAGTGATATCACTGTATTACATGGAAATGGCCCAGGTAACAAGATGATCATTGATTCAGCATTATGTTTGATCAATAATGAAATAAGTAACTTCAGGGCCAAATTAAAATGCAAGCTAGCTTAACGCGGCCAGCTTCTGGGCTAAGTGACAAAGTTAATTCAGTAGGGAAACAGGAATATTTGCATTAGAGCTCGCATCTGTTGTCAAGTGGGAAAAAAAAATGAGCTTGGAGCAGTGTGTGTTTGGGTGTGTGGGGAGATGCGTGAGGGTGGGAGGAGGGCTTGAATGCTTGTTGAGATTACACAAAATTAGTTCAAAGCATTGATGATTGTTCTGGTGTGTCTGAGGCCTGGTTGCACGGTCCCATCAGATACAAAGTCCCATCACAATGTGTTCGATCGTTTACTTCTTCCAGAAGAGTCCTACTCCATCTTTTTGTGTGTGTGTGTGTCAAGGTGACGTAGAACCCTACCAAGAAAATGGTAATAAACACATGATAATATTAAAAGCTGCAAAAGAGTTGACGGATTCCTGAAAAGTAAATTATGAGAAAGAAGAGCTGTGGCAGGCAACATCAGATCCATCATAAATTTCCTAGCCTTAGAAAATTAAGGGAAAAGAGTCTCAAGTTGATTCGAATTCACATCAGTCTGAGGTTTGAATCTGGTGTCGTGGGATAATGATGGTTGTATTCTAAAAAATAGGTGGGATAGACAACATCTAATGCCAGATGGGTAACAGAAGAATGTTATGAGCTAACAATTGGGAAGACATCATTAGGCCATAGAGCCCCATCACTGGTATAATTTCAGATTTGATGGCCAACAATTCAGGTACTAGACCAACTCATGAAGGTTGAGTCAAACAATGGCAAGCGATCATGGTAGCTGTCACAGCCGCATATGTTAAACACCAGCATTCTGTGTCATGATGGGACCAACCACATCCATCATGGAACATCTCAACTTGGACAGGAAGCGACCACCCTTTTCTACTGGGAAGCAAAGGGTGATCACTTCCTGCGCAAGTTGGGACCTTCCATGATGGATGTGGCTGGTCCCATCATGATACAGAATGCTGGACTTGATAGAACACGGGAAGCTCTAGTATGAAAAGATAGACAACTGTCTACCACTTTTAATGGTGGTGTATGAGAACTTGTTGAGATTTTCACTCAAAATCCTGAAGACCTTCAGTTGAACTTTTCTGGTGATAGAACCTTTGGGCTTTCCTCTCTCCTAATTTCCTGAATGTTAACAGTTTGTTTCTTTGTCTTCCAAACATTTACCTGGTGAGACCTAGACCTGAAAAAGCCGACCTATTTCTCAATCAAGAAAGGATGCTTCTTTTAAAATATCTTGAAAGATTATTTTGTGGTTATTGTTTGCAGGGGAGAAATTTTCTGGGGCGTGTATCGGTTTAAAATCTTTTTTTTTTTTTTTGCATTCTGTGTGCAAGGCAATGATTCTGAAACGCTGAGCAGCAAAACGAGTTTTCCAAGACAGGACCGAGCCTAAGAAAGATAGCTTTGGATGATGATTTTAGCCCCCTTCTCTCTGCTATTTTCTCCTGGGCTAATTTTTACAGGATCACTATCATTACAGAAAGTGTGATCCACATTGATTTCCAATAGAAAATTTCATCTCCCACCAGAGAGAATAACCAGGATGCTGGAGAGGCAGTGATTTACCAAGTGCAAAAACCTCGTTAGGGCAAAATGAAGATGGGGAACGGAAGGGAAGGGAAGGGGCTGAGCGTTAAGACAGACTTTTTTTTTTTTTAGTAAATGAACCAATCTTCCTCATTTTCCCTCCTCAGACAGACATTAGGAAAATAATAATAATTTTGTTTGCATGTACCATCACAGAAAAAGAAAGGAACCTTTATCTTAAGAAATGGCAAAGCTCAGGGCCCCCCAGAAAAATGTCTGTAGGAAAACCAGGAATGTTCTTTTTTCTTCTTTTCCTGGCACTAAATATGTGATTATTTCCTCTTTCTCTCTGGGCAGGCTTCCTTCCTTCCCTCCCTCTGTTCCTCTTTTTCTTCTGTCTTCCCTCTCTTCTGCTTCCTTCCTTCCTTCCTTCCTTCCTTCCTTCCTTCCTTCCTTCCTTCCTTCCTTCCTCCATTTCATCTCCCCTCCCTCCCTCTCTCCATCCATTCATCCATCCATTTCATCTCCCCTCCTTCCCTCCATCCATCCCATCTCCCCTCCCCTTCCCCTTCCCTCTCTCCATCCATCCACCCATCTATTTCATCTCCCCTCCCTTTCCAGATTTTCTCCTGCCCAAGCCCCTAACCCTTGTTCTAAGCCCCTAACCCTTGAACCCGACTTCCTTAAGACCCTCTCCCAGGAGGCGGGGGGGGGAGGAGAACAAAACCCCACCAGATTCACTCCTTCCCGGACTCGCATCGATTGGCTGGCTAACTTTACGCACGGCTCCTGGCAAGAGGCGCTGGCCTTTCCTGCGCCCCCTTCCCCTTTGTCCTCGCCCAGGAAGGGAGGGGGGCAGGGAAATCTGGCCAGGTGGGAGGGCGCAGCCCCCCTCTTCCCCCCCTCTCGCCCCAGAGACCCCCCCCCCCCCAGATCATCCGGCCGCGCGCGCTCTCCCTCCCTGCGTCCCGGGCGCGCCAGATTCCCTTGGAAAGCGTGTTTGTGTTTGCCATTTATTAGCATAGGATCTGCCAACACGCGCGAGGCAAGCGGGGCAGGGCAGGAAGGGCCGAGACCAATTATGGCTGTTTTCTTAAGCAGGTCAAGCGCGATCGTTCCCGGCCATCGATCGGCTTCCCTTGGCTGATGCGCGGGGCCAGCCCGGAGCGCACAACAGGCCGCGCGGATTTACTGCGCCGCTTCTCCGACGGGCCGTGGGGGGAGGGGGATCTTAAGGGGGGGAGGACTGCAGCTCCCATCACCTCCAGCCAGGCGGGCTGGGGAGAGCGATGGGAAGTGGAGCCTCGTCCGAGTGGCATTCCCGGGTGGCCGAGGGAATGGAGAAGGGGAGTGAGAGGAGGGCTGTCATCCGAGATAGCCAGATGCCACTGGGCTGGGGATGATGGACTCGGTGGTGCAGCGCGTCTTGGGAGACTGGATCCTGACTTGTTATTTCTTCTGCTGGCTTTTCTAGGATGGGCTTTCTCGCGCTTGTTGAGTGAGGATCCCACTGCTTTTCGCTCCGCAGAAATCTTTGGAAGTTCCTCAGAAAACTAGAATCTGAAGGGTTACTGTCAATGTCTTCCTTCCTTCCTTCCTTCCTTCCTTCCTTCCTTCCTTCCTTCCTTCCTTCCTTCCCTCCCTCCCTTCTTCCTTCCTTCCTTCCTCCCTCCCTCCCTTCTTCCTTCCTTCCTTCCTTCCTTCCTCCCTCCCTCCCTCCCTTCTTCCTTCCTTCCTTCTTCCCTCCCTCCTTCCTTCTTCCTCCCTCCCTCCCCTTCCTTCTCTTCCTTCCTTCCTTCTTCCTTCCTCTCCTCCTTCCTTCCTCCTCCTTCCTTCCTTTCCTTCCTCCCTTCCTTCCTCCTTCTTCCTCCCTCCCCTCCTTCCTCTCCTCCCCTTCCTCCCTCCCTCCCTCCCTCTTTCTTCTTCCCTTCCTTCTTTCCTTTCCTTCCTTCTTCTTCCTTCTCTTCCTCCCTCCCTTCCTCCTTTCTCCCTCCCTTCCTCCTCCTTCCTCCCTCCCTCCCTCCCTCCCTCCCCCTTCCTCCCTCTCCTCCTTCCTTCCTTCCTTCCTTCCTTCCTTCCTTTCCTTCCTCCTCCTCCTTCCTTCCTTCCTTCCTTCCTTCCTTCCTTCCTTCCTTCCTTCCTTCCTTCCTTCCTTCCTTCCAGAAAAAAACGGTTATAATCCAAACCAGTCCCCCCCTTTCTCCACATGCTTAGAAAGGTATTAAGTTCAGCTTAGTAAGAGCTCCATAAATCGAGGCGTCATTTGCTACCGCATTTAATTAAATATTTTGGAAAGAAAACCCACGTGATGGATTGGTCTGCTGGATCGATTGGCGATCGATCCCTGCACTCGGTGGCGTCTGGCTAGCAGGAGCACCATAGAGAAAGTGTGATTGGAGGAGAGAGGGAGGGAGAGGCTGTCCTCTTTGAATTCACCCCACCTCGGTTTCCTCAAGAATGGAGAAGAAGAAGAAGAAAAGAATTAGCCATCCAGATTTACCTTCTAAATTGAGAGGTTGTCCAAATCTTTTAAATAGATAAAGAAGGGGATGGAGAAAATAATTTCCACCAGATCTCCCCTTCCCCATGTGAATTGCTAATCAACTCAATAAATCAACCTAACACTGATGATGTTACCTAGTTGGGGAATGCAACGTCTGCAAGAAAACAACCCAGCTCAGAAAGCACCAAGGACCCAACAATCCATTTCCCCCTCCTCCTCCTCTTCCTCCTCCTTCTCCACCCCCAAACCTCACTCCCTTCAAGCACTGATGATGTTCCCTAGTTAGGTCATGAAACGTCTGCGAGAAAACAACCAAGCTCAGAGAGCACCCAGGACCCCACAGTTCAAGCCTGAGCTACAAATATTCTCTTCTGTTGGCAAGTGAATAAAATGCCTGGAAGCTAGATTTGGTTGCTGATGTCTCCACCTCATTCTCACTTGTCTCTCTCTACCCCATGGCTCACTTACCTCTCAAATGTTCCTAGGTGCACATGTCTCCAGTTCATTCCTTGACGCTGGAAGTTTGGCCAAGAACAAGCTGTATCATATGGGAGGTTCAAGGTTGGGAGAAGATCTCCATGGAAGATTTCACTCTGGAATCACACAACTCTAACCATCTCTCTCTCTCTCTCTCTCTTCCTCCCCCTCTCTCCCTCCCTCTCCCTCTCTCCCTCTGTGCATATGTGTGTGTGTGTGTGTGTTTGTGCATGAGTTGTTCTTGAGCGAAGTAAGTAAATAAATATAAGCTTAGGAATAAGACGTTCTAAAGTCCAATGGAGAGTGGTGAGGAAAAGGCATTGCCATCAATCAAACAAGCACCCAGTTGAAGTAGCTATAATTTCATGGCAATAGCTTTATTATTTTGATATTTAACGTCAGTGGCATTTCATATATCAAAAGGCCTGAAATGCATCAAGCATTCCGGGAGGAGCTGCCGCCACTGACCCCATAAAGTCGAGTTGAGTGTGACTCCTTGGGGAGTTAAATCACCTCTCCCCTTTGCCATGAGATAATCAGCTCCATAAAGATTCATCGCGGAGACTTTCGGGGTGACCTGGATTAAGTGAATCTAAATGGAGGTGCTTCTTCCTTCCTTCCTTGGAACTCTGGAAAAAAAAGATGCATAAGTTAAAAAACGGATTTGATTTGGGAAATCACCCAACACACGAAAGCCACACGTTGGTCTTTAAAAATCTCCATTATAATCATCATTGAAATCCTTAGAACTACCGTGCTTATTTTTAGGTCATGGACGTAAAAGGGAAAAGAGGAGAAAGACGTGGCCCCACAGCAAAAAGGAAACAACTATGATGATTAGAAGCTGATCCAAGTTCATCCCTGCATGTCTGAATACAGCCTTTCAGAGGTGCGGCCTTCTACAAGAATCTTACTCCCACGTTCAGCCTCCTGACTTTGTTTCAACCAAGCCTACAGTAAATGTCTGTGGAGGTTCTCAGTCACCCAGGTCATAGTTATCCCAAAGGTGCTTTTTCAGGAGACAACTGGACTTCCTTCTTTTGTCTTTGAAAACGTTTCCCTTCTCATCCAGGAAGCTTCTTCAGTTCCACCATCCAGTCAGAGCCGAAGAAGCTTCCTGGATGAGAAGCAAAACATCTTCAAAGAAAAAACAAGAAAGTCCAGTTGCCTCCTGAAAAAACCTTCGGGACCAGCCTACACAGTAACTGTGGCACTTACTTGCAGGATGATCAAGACAGACCGATTTTGGAAGTCGGTCCAGATATGTGGGTGGGAGCTTTTATGCTGCGTCAGGGGAACCTCGCTTCTCTTTGCTATCCCCTGGTCCCCAACCCCTGGTCCGTGGACCCGCACTGCGAGAGTTGTGGTCCAATAGTTAGATGACCTTAGCCTAGTGATGCTTATGAAGGAGAATATTTGTAGCCCAGGGTTGACATGAGGGGTCCTTGGTGCTCTCTGAGCTTGCTTGTGTTCTTGCAGATGTTTCATTACCCAACTAGGTAACATCATCAGTGCTAGAAGGTAGTGGTGTTTGTGGAGAGAAAGAGGAGGAGGAGGAGGAGGAGAGGACTGTGGGGTCCTTGATGCTGTCTGAGCTTGCTTATGTTCTTGCAGATGTTTCATTACCCAACTAGGTAACATCATCACTGACGTTGGAACACTGAAGATGTTACTTAGTTAGGATAATGAAACATCTGCAAGAAAACAAGCAAGCTCAGAGAGCATCAAGGACCACTAGTGATGTTTCTCTATGACAAGGCAGCAACCACTGGAATAGGCAACAACTAGCCTGGCTAATTGACAGGGATGATGGGATCTGTCCTTCTACACATCTGGAGACCCACCTGGTTCCTTATCCTGGATCAACAACATAGTTCCACCTAGGAGCCACGAAATGTTTAGTTTAGGAATATAAAGGAGGTAGACCTTTGACACCAGGCCTTCCCCACCCTTTCTCTTACACAACCTCTAACACAAACAGGTATATGAGGCAAGCATTGAGGTTGCCCGGACAATGAAGAGGGGGCAGATTGACACAACGAAAAAGAAAAAGAAAATTGTCTGATCGCCCAGCAACCACCGTTTTCTCTCTCTCCTCCGCTCTTTGTTTTGGTCCCCCCTTTTTTTCCTCCCGTTAAACAAGCAATTCCACCGTTCAAATCAATGTTGGCAGGGCAGCTAGGCTGCCACTAATCTTAGCATTACGCATCTCCAATCACGACCTGGCAGGTAATAGAGTTATTGAACTTCATAGTTCGGATTAGATCTTCTGCAAAGATCAATGTGCTTCTAAAATAGGATTGATAAACCCTTGATAGGGACGTGAAGCTCAGAAGCTTCTGCAGGGCACTCTGGCATTCATCTCCAGGCTGCAGAAAAAGCACGGGGAGGGGGCTGAAAGCCCATGGGCGGGGGGGCAAAGGCTAAGAGACTTTCAAGAGCCTTTTAAGAGAAAGGGAATATTCCTGACGGCTTGAAAACCAAATCTCTTAAGCCGGGATTCGAGCTGGGGGCTTATTGTTTCAATGTTGGAGAGCTAGGAGAGGACCTAGGTTGCTAGACCAGAAGAAAACGTGATGCCCACAAGCCATGGAAACATGTCTCGGCCTGCAGCGTTTTGTGACCATTTCATTTCTAGGAATGTCTTGGCTTCAGAGGCATTTTAGGAGATAAAAATGGTGCCTGCTTAGAAAATTGCCCATTCCCCCAGAAGGATAGGTCATGGTAAGCAGAAGGAATGGAGAAGATCTTGCAGGGACAGAGAAACCGATGGGGGGTTAATCACATTGAGAGGTCCTTCCTTCCTTCCTTCCTTCCTTCCTTCCTTCCTTCCTTCCTTCCTTCCTTCCTTCCTTCCTTCCTTCCTTCCTTCCTTCCTTCCTTCCTCCCTCCCTCCCTCCATCCATCCATCCATCCATCCATCCATCCATCCATCCATTTCATCTCCCCTTCCTCCCCTCCCTCCCTCTTGCCAGCCATCAATCCCTCCATCCATTTCATCTCCCCTCCCTCCTTCCCTTTCCTCCCTCCCTCCCTCCCTCCCTCCCTCCCTCCCTCCCTCCCTGAATTAGAGCAAAGCTCTAATTCAGAGTTTTGGTGAAGAGCGTTTCTTTAATCCCTGACGATGCTCCAACGTAACACTTAGCTTGAAGCATCATTCTATCCCAGGAGTTCTTTAAAATTTGTCCACCTAATGCATATATTAGGGGGGCACGATGGTTCAGTGGTTAAAGATGCTGAGCTTGTCAGCTGGAAAGCTTACAGCCCAGGTTCGAGACTCGAGTCCTGTTCCTTGCTCCAGTTCCTGCCCGCCTAGCAATTTGAAAGCATGCAACTGCAAGTAGATAAATAGGTACCACTTTGGTGGGAAGGTAACAGCATTCCATGCACGTTGGGATATAGCCAAGCTGGCCACAGGACCACGGAAGACGTCTTCAGACAATGCTGGCCAAGAAACGGAGATGAGCCCCACGTGTTAGAATCAGACATGACTGGACAGGGAACCTTTTACCTCTCCTTTTTTTAATGCATATATTAAGATTGGAAATCATGGATACTATCATCATCATCATCATCATCATCATCTATGCATGTATTATATCATACATTGTGTTTGATCTTTCTTCAACATCCATTGGGTGGTGAAGAAAGATCAAGCACGATATATGACATAATGCATGCATTGATGATGGTGATGATATGTTATCCATTCCATTGGGTCCTACTTTTGGCAATCCATTGGGTGGATGGGCAGCTGTCTAAATCTGACAAATAAGCCAACCCATTTTATATCGTGCAGAAATTACTTTCCATGTTTACTGCTCTTGTGCGCCATCATAGATGAAGAGTAGAAGGTAAGACCCATACATAGAAATATATCCATCACATAACCTACATACCCACCTACTCTTATGTTACAAAGTAGTTACCCAATATCTTTGGGCTGATGGATCTGGTGTGATTGTATTTATGTGTCTGCGTGGCCTATGAATTTGTCCCCCCCTTCTCCAGCCCCCCTGCTTGCAATCAATGCTTTTCTCCTGGTTTTCTTGCCCGCAGGAAAAAAAAAAACGGCCCCTTTGCAACTCACAAAATGGATGGTTTTACAGCCGGTTACCCTTAAGTAATAGATACATTGGGCCCAGCGTAGCAGAAGAGACAGCTCATTCATTTATTTCTCTCTCTCTTTTTCTCTCTCTGTCTCTCTCTCCTCTCTCTCTCTTTCCCCTCCATCTTCCAGGGCCAGATTATCCAGGTTAAATAAATGAAACAGACTGTTTTGCTCAACCATCACAAAGCCAACAGAGGAATGGACGAACCCATTTTCTTTAATGCATAACATGAATGTTACAGTCGTTTCCCCCCCACGGTAGGGTTACAGGTTAATGAAATCCTCATTTTTGCCCACTCGTTTGTTTTGTTGTGTTTTTTTTTCCCCCTGCAAAGTTCTGATAAGTAGCTAACCAACGAAGCTTGTAATTATAATCTTACAGAAACCGGCCCGATCTGTATATAAATCTCACCATCCAATTACAAGATGTAATAATTTTGCACTCAAGCTAGTAATGAGGTCTAATACTCGGCGCACGTGATAATCCCCTCTGGATGCTGGCTTGATCAGATGTTGCCTTTGTAATTAGACTGGCAGAAAATCATTATTTCATGTTCAAATAGAAAATGAGGTTGGTGGGAAGTTAATTTCTCTACGCTCTGTGAAGCGTAGACAAGAATTTAATGATTTAATTACAGTTGTAAGCTTTTTGCATGAGACTTAAATGGAGCTGAGAAATTTCCCTCCCTTGCCCCCCCCCTTTCTTCATGCTGACATATAAAGGAGACTCTGAGCATATAAAAATTCTCTGGACATGAGTTTCAAGCACTGGCTTTGGATTGTCAAGAAAGGAAGAAAAATGTGATGGTTTCTCCCTCCTTCACAAAGAAGGAAACCATGTGAAATAAAAGCTGGAAGAAGAAAGCCAAAGGAGGATGATGATGATGATGATGATGATGATGATAATAACAACAACAACAATAACAATAATAACAATAATAATAATAACAACAACAACAAAACAACAACAACAACAACAATAATAATAATAATAATAATAAGTAGCAACCCATGTCAACCATCAGCGCCAGCCAACTTGAATGTTCAGTTGACTGAGATTCATGTCTAGTGAATAAAAGATAATAATAATAATAATAACAACAACAATAATAATAATAAACAACAATAACAATAATAATAACAATAATAAGTAGCAACCCATGTCACCCATCAGCGCCAGCCAACTTGAATGTTCAGTTGACTGAGATTCATGTCTAGTGAATAAAAGATAATAATAATAATGATGGTGATGATGATGTTGATGATGAAGGCTAATTCACCAGAAATGAAGAAAGCTGAAGGATCAAGAAAAAAAAACCTCTTTTCCCCTCTTTCCTAGTTTTCAGATTTCAATAGAAGTATTTTTTCCTTGACATTTTGTCTTCTCCTTCTTATATTTGAATGCAAACACAACTCGGGGTTGTATGTCTCGATTTATAAGGCAATTGTAAAAAGTTTTTTTTTTGTTTTTTTTTTAATATTTGGAGGCTTTTCAGCATCCAGATAAAATGCTGCAATCAGAAATATATAGATTTGAAAACATATAAAACCCGGCTTTTGACACGAGAATTTCCGGATTGCAAAACCAACTTTTTTTTATCAATTTAATTTTGTTTTTATTAAAAAAAAAAAAAGTTAAAAGTTAAAACTCCATTTTTTTTAACAAGAACAAGCAAACAAAAATAACACACAAAAAAAACCAAGACATTAAAAAAAAACAACCCTAACTTTTCATGCAAAATAGATCGGTTAGGGAACTTAGCTTTTACTGAAAAAAATTGGGACTTAAAACTTCTGCCGCCTCAAAATAACGAACGGATCACTCCCAAATTCTACCTTGTGCAATTTAGCGACAAAAAAATAGATTTCGTATTTCTGGATCCCTCCCTTTCCCTTACCGCTGGGAATGCGATGATATTGAGGATCACAACAAAAGTAATAAACCATAAATATTATATTAAGCTTTCCTGAGCATCGCATCTGATTTGTATATCAGTGATTGCGTGACCTCTCTAGATGCCATAGGCTAAATAAATAAAATCCGATTAAAAAATATATATATCAACCTTTGTTTTGAATTAGAGCAACGGATGTAGAAAAACAATAAACAAGCAAGCAAGCAAGGATATTGGGCTTATTTCTGGCTTTTTGTGATCATCGGAGTCAGTCTGCGTGAGCTGTTTACATAAGCTGCATATTAACTGAGAGCTATCATTTCTCATTCAATCAAAGATGCATAAAATAACTCTTAATTTTTTTTTGGGGGGGGGGAGGAATCCAATTGCCAGCACCATTGTCCCTCAGCTGCCTGAAATGTGCTGCTCACCCTTCGTTTTCTTATTCAGAGTTGGAAGATTTGTCATATCATATCCTATGACAGTCAGATAATCATATCTCTCCCCGGATAAGATGCATGGATTTTAAAAATGTCAGTCAACATGACGGATTTTTTTTTATTATTTAACGTTTTGAAATCCCCCTCCTCCTCAGTATTTTTTCATCTATCTATCTATCTATCTATCTATCTATCTATCTATCTATCTATCTATCTATCTATCTATCTATCTATCTATCTATCTATCTATCTATCTAATCTATCTATCTATCTATCTATCTATCTATCTATCTATCTATCTATCTATACACACACACACACACACACACAATAAAAATATGAAACCCCTCTAGGCGTTTAGCTCTTTGTGTGCCATCATTGGGGGATGAATATGTTAGTTCATTGGATGGTAAAAGGCCAATCTCTGGGTGACAATTGGATGGCCATTATTCAACATTTTCATCATGCATATTTAGAAGATGGTAATGAGGCTGTTGCATTGTTGCATGAAAATGGTCAATTCCCTATAGTTCTGATGGGAAGGAAGTGAAACGCATGAGATAGGTAAGGGTCTGTCTCAGGTTTCAGCTGGCTCATATTTCCCCCCCACCCACCCCCATCAGGAGCGGTCTATTCTTTCGAAAGGCCCCCAAGAAATCTGATAAAAATAATGGGGGGGGGGGAAATTCTCGCCATTATTCAAAACCTTATTGGCAGCCATCACTGCTTAATGATGGGCTGGCAAGACGGAATTTGTGGAATAATCCATTTCTGGTTTATGACTTACTACCCAGCCAGTTTTCAATTGCATTGGACATCTTTTGCAATTTCTCAGGAGCGATGGGTGCCATTGGGGAGAGAAAAACAGAAAAAGGAGGGTGGTTAGGGAAGTGAAAGTAAGTCTGGGGTTTTTTTATGGGTGCTGCGTAAGGAGGAATGTTGGGCTGAAACCTAGCTTTGATTTCTGTTTTCAAACCTTCTTCCTGATTCTGCTGTGATAAAGAAATGACTTTTGACACTGTTTCACTATCAAAGGAGCAGGACCTGTTGGTGATAGACTCAGATTTGAAAGGGTCGTTCTCAATGAGAGGGTACTCAAGGGATGTCTTCTTCATGGGACATTCAATCCTTCATGACCTGCAATCTTCTTGTCTTCCCATAGTTCAATTAAATCCTAAAGGACTGAGTGATGGAGAGAGAAAAATCTTTTGAAAAAATACAACACATTCTTCCCCAATAAAGGAGAATATTTTGGGGAAAACTAAAAAAAAAAAAAAAAAAGGCAGGATAGAATATTTGCCCTAAAGGAGAAATGGAGAAAAAGCAGCGCCAGCCTCAAGCAAAATCATGAATTGGCCAGTCTTGAGGAGATCCGTTCAAAAAGATGGGGACACTCGTAAGCAAAGAGCAGAGACTCCAGAAAAGCAACACAATTAGGCAAGCCAAAAGTTGACAAGATTAGCTCAGACAAATACCTAGGATTTGCATTTCCCAGCCATGACCCCTACATGACCCCATAGGAATCTGGCAACAGCCATTAGAATATTAAAGTACAGGTTGTTGCACAGGAACAGGCATCTCGAGCACAAAGCCCTAAAGAAGGTATAAAAACCCACCTACTCTCAACTCCATTTTGTCAGCTGTCCCAGAACAGCGTGCTGTTGCTGGTCTATTGCTCATCAATAAACAGGAACCTTCTTTCCTAAGCAGTCAGCCTCCATTTTTTTTATTCCCGCCTTGGAACTGGGCCTGATTTTTTTCTTTCAACATTTGTTTACATAGCTTTTCCTTCTTTTATAGCAGTGATGGCGAACCTTTTAGAGACTGAGTGCCCAAACTGCAACCCAAACCCACTTATGCACTCGTTGAGTGCTGGGTGGGTGTGGCCCATTGGCTGGGTGTGGCCCATTGGCTGGGCGTGGCCGCGGTGGTAATGGCAGACAGGGTGGGACTAAAAAGTTCAATCAATCAATTCCAACTTTGCAAGATCTTTTTTTTTCCCGCGAGAAGTTGAAATGACTGATTGAACCTTTTTTTTTTTTTTGCACACGGCGGCGGAGGCCTAAAGCGAAAAGGTTTTATAAAACCCAGCTGAAGGCCTAGGACTGGGGCAACGGCGCGCATGCCCACAGAGAGGGCTCTGAGTGCCGCCTCTGGCACCCGTGCCATAGGTTCGCCACCACTGTTTTATAGCCTCCATGGCTGCTAATACTTCCTGATTTGAAATCCTTCCTTTATTATAGCTTCCATTAGGTATGTGTTGTTCAACCTGGGCAACTTGAACAAGGGGAGACTTCCACTCTCAGAATTCCCCATCGAGCATGCTACCCACCCATCTTAAAATTCCGAAGTTTGAAAAAAAAACCACACATTCACACACTGCTTTAGGAGATAATTAAATTGCAAAAAGTCAGAAAGGCTGCTATTTGACCACTAAAAGAAGATTATGCCGTGACAAGGAGGACTTTTCCAAGTATTAATCACTAAAATCTAGAATCCACCCTCTATCCATGAACATTTCACAGAAATTATTTTTTGGGGGAGGGGAAACAAACCCACTAAAAACCCACTTATTTCATCTCAGACAGATCTGTAAGTGAAAAAGCAAAAAGTACAATCCTCAGTTTATTAATGACTGTGATTTGTAAAATATGTAGAACGCCAAGTATACACTAGAGGTTCAAGGCAGCTGTTCTCAACCATTCTCTGTTCTCAACCATGGCATTCTCTGTCACAGAGATTCATCTTCTATTTTTGTTTGTACCTTTGCCTTATCTCCATATTGAAATTCTGAAACAGTCCCAGAGTCATTTTTATGAGGATATCTTTGATTGAGCAAACCTGTTGCAAAGGAAGAACAAAGAATGAATGAATGAATGAATGAATGAATGAAAGAAAGAAAAGAAAAGAAAGAAAGAAAGAAAGAAAGAAAGAAAGAAAGAAAGAAAGAAAGAAAGAAAGAAAGAAAGAAAGAAAGAAAGAAAGAAAGGCAGCTTCTGAGGCTTTAAAGCTTATTTCCACCCAAGAAATCATTTCTGAAGACCCTTTGTAATATCTATCTTCTTTTTCTTTTTACAAATCATTTCTGGGGGGATCGTCAGGAAGTGCACCATGCAACATTATTATTATAAAACCCCAAACAGCTGCCAGATAAGCAAAATGCGATGCCCTGCATATATATGTGATTGGAGAACTAGATATATGAATTTGGGATTACCCAGTTAAATTGATTTAACCCCTATTGAATTTCTGCATGTCCTTTGTGCAATTATTAAAGGCATGCATTCTCTACTCATAAAAGTATCCCCCCTTCCAACCATGTGACCTGCCTGGTTTTAATTTCTCTGCTAATGTGAAATCTTCAGGGCCTTATGTGAACATAACAGAATACTCCATGTCCCAGTAAGACTGTAATGGTCCAAAGGATTTTCAACTTGATATACGCATGAAGGATTTGAGATGTCATAGCCCACTGTTAGAATATGTCTTATAGATAGAAGGTACTAGATTTAATTACATCTGATGTCCTGTATAATCCAGAATTTCTATAGACAGAGGCAACCTCCTTCATTGGGTGAACAGTAATTGTGAACCACAAAGTCAGTTGACCTCTAATTTACTCTGACTTCCAACCCCAAAACTCCTCTTTTTCTCCTTTCAACATCTACTTTTTGAGATGACCACCCCTAATCTGACATTGGTAGTTAAATCATCCCAGACAGCAGGAGAAGGATAGGACTTCTGGAGCTTCTGGAGAACGGCTGCCAAATGAAGTAGTCAGTATTGGGGCAGATACAAGAACAGCTTGGCTGGATTAAAAGTAGCTTCAAAGAAATTGAAATTGACTCTTTGATCTTAGGGTTTCTGGTGGAAGACTTGCTTAGTGAAATAATGTCTGCCTTCTGAACTAGTTCACAACAGGTTCACAAGGCCAACTACTTGACATGTGAGACGATGGTGGTGGATATTGACCGAGACAGCCCTGGATGTGTAAATATGTTTATAAAGATAGATATTTTAATATATTTCATATATCTATATGAAACGGATTATTTCATAGTTTCATAATGTATGATTTGGGGAGGGCCTTCTGCACCAGTTCAGTGCCACTGGGAATGCTGGTTGGGAAGGGACTAAATGTCAACTAAGTTACACTCTGGAAGAAACAAGGAAGGAACTATTCACCTTTCCTTCCTTCGCTCAAATAAATAAATATCCAGACAGTTTGCTGTTTCTATGGAAGACTGATTAACTTCTTTCCCATTGCGTGGTGTGAAATCTAGAATATTTGACAATATGTTTGATGCCTTGTGTAAAATCCCATTTTAATCAGTGGTGACAGTTTGACATTCCTCCAGCTGTTTAGACGCAGCAGACAGTCAAATATCACAGTAGGCTATGGGTTGGCATGCTGGGGGAGAGATGTAAGCTTAAACATCCCCCCCCACTCATTGGCTTACCATGGTTTTCAACAAATGTAGCCGTGGAAGGAGGCGGGAGAGGAATATTTTCATACCAGCTTGTACCATCTGTGTATTTGAGCCCTGTCTTGCTCAAAAAAGGGAAATCTCTTCTGTGAAACTGTATCCAGATGTGCCTCTTAATATTATCATTATTTGCAGCCGGAGAGGATTTATACGATGTCCCTGCCCTCTCGCCAACCCCTTGTGGTTTCTCATGCAATAAATAACAATTAAATCTCATGTTTAAAATGCTCAGAAGAAAATGACATCCATTTAAGCCCAGGCAGGGTGAAAAAGAAGGGAAAAAATTAAAAACATTCAGGGAGGGTGAGACAATGAAAGCGAGAAAGAAAGAAAGGAAGGAAGGAAGGAAGGAAGGAAGGAAGGAAGGAAGAAAGGAAAGGAAAGGAAAGGAAGGAAGGGGAAGGGAAGGGAAGGAAGGAAGGAAGGAAGGAGCAAAGGAAGGAAGGAAATAGAGTTGGACACAAGAGAAAAGATTTTAATGGAGGTTGAGTGGAAGGACGTTAAATGACCTTCAATAGGATGCTGAAGTTAACATAACTAAAAAACGGGATATGAAACCAGATGTTTGAGCATGAAGGATCCATGTTTAGAACTGTGGCTAACTTCTGTTTTGCCCATCTTTGCTTGTTGGTTTGTTTTTGTTTTTCCGACCTCTGTCGGTCAGCAATCTGTTCCACCTGCCAGATTTTCAATGCTAGCCGAGATTTCACAGACTCCCCAATTTAACGGACTTCAGATGAAGCTGACCAGCTGGGTGATTTTGGGCCAATCACTAGGAGGTGGTGAGTTCTAGTCCCTCCTTAGGTAGGAAAGCCAGCTGGGTGACTTTGGGCCAGTCCCTTTCTCTCAACCCAATGCACCTCACAGGGTTGTTGTTCTGAGGAAAATAGGAGGAAGAAGGAGTATTAGGTATGTTTACTGCCCTGAGTTACCTATAAAGTAATAAAGGCAGGGGAAAAAAAATCTAATTAATTAATTAAGTAGTTAATATCCAGGAATACTAAACACAGTCCCTCCAAATGGATTTCCCCATCGCTTGTTTAATTTGGGCTTAGCCTTCTGCATGCAGTGGCCTGTCAATCATGTCTGATTGTGGGGACCCAGGTTATTTTGGTTAATTCAGCAAAATTTAAACAATTACTAAATTATTGGGCTATCTGGACCCTTACGGAAGCATGATAATTGGGAAGCCTGCTTAAGCCGGCTCGAAAGACTGATGTGTCTGTTTAAAATGAGCTAGAATGCTGGGATGCTTTTATGTGAAAAGAAATAACTGAGCATTTTTCACGCCAAGCCTTGGAAATGCTCGGGAGACTTTTACTAATAGATCTTCCCAGTGGACGGCATTAGCAAGTTGATTACCGTGATCCTTAGGACCCCTCAGAGGAGAAGCTCTTCTCATCACAAAGTTTTGATTTCAGCCGACTAACCCGTGTAATTTACACTCGGAACCAGATGAGAATTGAATTTCCTTTCATTTTTAAATGACAGGTGGATTATTCAGAATCCCATGTAGAACCTCCCAGAAGAGTTACTACAACGAGCCCGCTTGAAAAGACGGAAAAGAGACACAGGGAAGGACTTAGCCGGTTTTCCATAAATAACAAGCACGCATTGTTTACAACACCCCTCAAAGTGCAGGACATCCTCGACTTACAACAGGTCATTTAAGTGACTGTTTGAAGTTACAACAGCACGGGGAAAAAGTGACTTATGACCGTTTTCTGAACTTACGAACGTTGCAGCATCCCCGTGGGTACGTGATCCAAATTCAGATGCTTGAAAACCGTTTGTTTATGACGGTTGCAGTGTCCAGGGGGGGGGTGTCATGTGACCACTTTCCGACAAGCAAAGTCCCTGGGAAAGCCATATTCACTTAACAACCGTTGTTATGAACTGCAGCGATCCATTTACCAACCGTGACGAGGTCATAAAATGAGGCAAAATTGACTTGACAAATGTCTCGCTCAGCAAGAAACATTTTAGAAAGAAGGCTTTAGAAAGGAGGTCTGAGTTATTATTCCCATTTTACAGACTGAGAAGATAAGGCTTCGATTCCTTATTGCCGCTGAAATGGCCTTTTTGCAGATCACACTCGAGAGAGAGAGAGAGAGAAGCATTTTGTGAACACATTTCTCAGTAGCCCTGGATAAATGCCACTTGGTCCACCTGTCTACACCTCCCCTATTAATTATTGCATGATTAAAACAATTGCGGCCATATAAATTTCACCCAGCTAGTTGGCTTTGTCCTCCCAAACCACAGGCATTTGTACGTTGTCCCGTGGGTGACCTCACTCCTTGTATCTTTCCGATAATCAATATTTCTCTGGGGTGGAATGGTGCTTCTCCAGGTCTTCAACAGGAGAAGACATCTTCAGGACCTTGAGAGATTAGAAAAAATTGTCTTGGTTGTCTTCTGTGAGATGTTGGAATCCAGTGTTCCTCAACTTTGGCAACTTTAAGGTACGTAGACTTCAACTCCCAGAATTGTAGGAGTTGAAATCCGTACATCATAAAGTTGCTAAGGTTGAGAAACATTGTGTTGGGCGACCCTGATTGGGAAGAGAAATTAGGTCTTAAATCATTTTGAAAAAGTTGTGGAGGACTTTTGCAGGCTATGAATGGGTCATCCTAATTTTATTTGGAGCTTCACGTTCATGACCTACGTGGCCTCGGTCTTAACAGGTTATATAGTAGTTTTTTAATCATCTGAATCTCCTCCTTATCTGAGGCACGATACATTCCATATGACTTTTGTCAGATACAAAGAATCAGGACCGCATTTTAAGTTCCAGTTAAGCTGATTTATTGTTCATGCATATATACAAGAATCTAGTCAACTAATGGTTAGCCCAAAATTGGCGCTAAATAAGAATGACATTCAAGAGGGGCTGAACTTAGATTGCTTGTGGGAATGTAACGACTGCAGGCTGATTCCTCTCTTGACTCCCACCTCCAGCCTCTGCCTCTCTTTCTCCCACACTCACCTACATAACCTCAATATTTATCCATAAATTAGCAACAATTGTTGTCTACTCCTCCTGTGGTCTAATTAAATAAAAATGACACAGAACATTAAAATATTATATAACACATAGCATAACCAACTGGTGTGCCAACATAATTTAATCAGATTTTTTGATGCCATTAAGGTAATGTTAACTCTTAGCGACCATATAGATAGACTTTCTACATGGCAATTTATCCCTAACCTGTTTTTTCAGGTCTTCCAATGATGCCCCATTACCCATGTAATGGAAGTTCATCCCCATTGTTGCTGGTCTTTGGCGAGGTGATTCCTCACTATTGCCTTCAAAACCTCAAATCTCAGTTGAATCAAGATTTAATCACTAGTTCAACTCACCTCAATTAGTTTGAACCCAGTTTAAACCCAATTCAGACAACAAGGCTGAACCCACATTGAGGCACTGAAAGAACACCCCCCAGAGTCTGTCTGTTTTAAAATACTGTAAGCCCGAGGCTAGTAGAAGTTAACACACATATACACACACACACTCCTTGTCTGAGTGTGTTACAAAAAAACTTTGTCAAGGTTGTGGTTTTAAACAGGTCATTGATTTCATCTTGTGGAGATGATCTATGTAGAAAATATATAACCTTTTATGGCACATTATGGTAAATGAAAACAAACCGCATCCCAGTGGGTTAGTTAAGAATTTCATTCTAATGAGGATGTACTGTGGCAACGCAAGGATAATAATTTATCCTGTTCCCCGTTTGGCAGCGTTCACCGCCTAATGTGCTTGTTTGTCATCTCACAGGCTGGAATATGATAGCACCGATCAATACAACACAACCATTTTGGAACATCCATGGGTGGGATGTCACAGAGGGTGCATGAGCAAAGATTGAGGGGGGTCTCTGGGTCTAATGTACGTTGCCACAAGGCCCATGGGCTTGCATTGTCTAGAACAGAGGTCCCCAACCTTTTGGGCACCAGGGACCGGTTCCATGGAGAGAGGTTTTTCTGCGGACCGGAGGGTGTGTGGTTTTGTGTGTTGCCTCTGCATCTCGCAGATGGGGCTTTGCTTGTTTATGCAGACCAGTTGCTGGCATGCTGCGGCCCGGTACCGGTCCACGGACTGGGGGTTGGGGACCTGTGGTCTAGAGTGCTTTTTATCACACTAAAAGTACATGAAAATACCTTTAGGCAACCTTTTCCAAAACTTTGTACCTCCCCAGGTGAAAAATGAAATTCCCAGTATTCTTCCATCAAGAGAATTCTGGAAGATGGTGATGATGAATTTAATGATGATTGATGATATTATCCATTCAGTTGTGTCTGATTTTTGGTGATTCTGGGGCCAGATCTCTCCACATGTTCTGATCTTGCACTGCTTCTTTGAGTTGTTCTATGCTCTGGCTTGTGTCCGAGGGTTTAGAGGACCAGAGGCGAAAACATATGAAGAATGATTGCAGGAACTGGATATGTCTAGTCTGATGAAAAGAAGGACTAGACAGTCTTCCAATATCTAAGGGGCTGCCCCAAAGAAGAGGTGGTCAACCTGTTCTCCAAAGCACCCGAAGGCAGGACAAGAAGCAACGGATGGAAACTAATCAGGGAGAGAAGCAACTTAGAATTAAGGAGAAATTTCCTGACCATTAGAACAATTACTCAGTGGAACGGCTTGTCTCCAGAATTTGTCAGTGGTCCAACACTTGAGGTTTTTAAGAAGAGATTTAAGAAGAGATCGGACAACCATTTGTCTGAAATGGCATAGGGTTTCCTGCTTGAGCAGGGGGTTGGACTAGAAGACCTCCCAGATCCCTTCCAACTCTGTTAGTCTGTTATTCAGCTCTGATGGCAACCATGTTCTTTGGCGACCTAGTTTCTTTTTATCGCTAACTCTTCCTCACATAATTGCTCTCTCGGTGGATTCTCCTGCATGACATGGCCCAAGTAATCTGGAAGTTAGCAAAGGCTAATTACCCACTTTCCTCCATTCTGGGCTTCTCCCATGCCTTCCCAATCCCCTTGTCCTCTGGATGCATTTCAGAAGCCCCTTCTTGTTTTCCTGGAGTGCTGGAAAGCTGACACTTTTGTCTCAGCCTAAGTAGCTTACCTTGTTCTACCAAAGGGGAGCACGAGTTAATCTGCGCCCAAAACACGCCTGGTATGAAAACATCTGCCACCATCCTTGTGTGAACATCAGCGATATCTCATCTCGATGGGTCTGGTAGGAAGCGAGGAGGGGGGGGGAAGGAGAGGCTCCATTCAAAGGCTCCATAAATGCTTATAATTGCCGCATTAAACGTCAGTTTATTATTATTATTATTTTTCTCCGGGTGCAGGTACGCAGATGATATGAAACCCCGCTTGCATTTACATACAAATTGAAGAATTTTTTTCTCCCCCTCCTCTCCTTCCCTCCCCACCCCCCTCCCCCTCCTGCTTATTATTAATCAGCCCGGTAACAGGAATTCAATGGCAATACTCCATCAGGTTCTTAAATACAGTTGGTGACATTTTTACCGTACATTAGCATGATAGGGCAAGGCGAATATAATGTAGCAATGATTGCTTTCCCATTGAAGGCGCAAACAGTTTCATTTTTCCTGTCATCTCAAATAAGTGTTAAAGAGGGCCAGGAGACTATTGTATACATTCCGAATGCTAGGGATTTCTAAACATTGATGGCCACATTAAATAACCATTAGTGGCTGGGCTGAGATCACTGTTGCATCCCTCGCATTCAGAATTTATTCTTTGATTTAAAGTGAAAGCAATCAGGCGGCTGTTTTCATAAAGGCTGCTGGAAGCCCACCCTGTCGGCTTCCATTTCCTCTCCTCCCTCGGAAAAACACAAACAAAACGCATTACTGGATATAATTTTATGACCGTTAAGATAACTGCCGTTAACAAGACACTTAATTAAAATGTGCAATAAATAAAAAGGACTGCAGCCTTATCTCTTTTCCTGAACTATCAGCAGGCAGTTCTCCAATGCTCAGGCTGGCTGTTTGGGGGTTTATTTAAAGATAATTGCTACGTACACAGAAACACACACACACACAAACACAACCTTTTGCTGGCAAAACTGGGTTTTTTTTCCTGCCAAGATCTTAAATAACTAGATAGAGAAATTATCAGTCGAGTTCTTTTTTTGTTTTTCCCCCAGTCTGGTTTTTCTGATATTTTACATCTCCAGAGAAGAACGGTGTTAAAGAGAGGAGCTGCAGGTGTGGTGCAGTTGGAATCCACGATAGAAACGGCACCTGTTGGCAATGTTGAATCTGTTTTAATTCTAAAACTCCTGGAACGAAGTGAGCATGTGCCTTTCCTAGGCTAAAATGATCCCTTGCACAGTAGGTGCATGGAAGAACACTATTACAGCAATATTTCTTCACCTTGGCAACTTGAAGATGGGTGGACTTCAACTCCCAGAATTCAATAGGCAGCCTTTGAGTTTGATTTATTTTATGTTTTATATGCACATCGCTATGAGAATTATTTGGGGGTGTGAGAGGGGAAATGCATGCAAAAAACACATGCAGCCAGATAGATCATGTTTCTAAGAATCAAGTACAGTGTGTTCTTAACTGAGGACCAGTCTCTTAGTGACCATTCAAAGTTATGAAAGATACCTCCCCAAGGTACAGAATAACGGGGTTGGAAGGGACCTTGGAGGTCTTCTAGTCCAACCCTTTGCTCAAGCAGGAGACCCTATACCATGACCTAATTATGAAGTTCTGTTGACCATCTTCCCTCCCCTAGTCATCGGACTGCATTTCAGGTGTTTAGCAACTGGGCCATATTTATAGCTGTTTGCAGTGTCCCGTGGTCACGTGTCCACGATTTATGGCATTTTTGCCAAAAATAATGGCGTTTACTTCCAGTTTTCTGCCACAAAAAAACCCCATAGTGAGCAATAGATTTGCTGAACAACCAACTACCGAAAAAAAATAGTTCTTGGATCTGTTAAACCATATCTGCTGGCACAAGTTATCAAATACGAAAGCTTGAGGGATGTGCACCAGGTCATTTGCTTGTTCAGAGTAAAGCAGAATTCAGATGAATCCTGGCTGATCGATATATTGTCAAGGATGAAACTTTGGCAGGTACGTGCCTTTGCGTTTCAACTTGCCTTTAGAGTAAGCGGGGGAGGTGTTACCTTCGAGTGGGTTAGGTGGAGAAACGAAACTTCTGCAATTCCGCTGAAGACCGTGAGAGCCTGAAACCTTTTCAAGGACACCATAACAGGTGTGGATTTGAAGCAGACGGTTCCCATAACAAAGTGAACTTGTTTATATGGACTACGTAAGATGTTGGGGATTTGGCTGGAGAAATTATTGTTTAAGTCTATGATTTTGTATTGGAACCTCAGAGTTAGTTTTGCTTTGACATTACCATGCAGTGCATTCAATAAACAGTAAGAGTTTCAGAGGCGGAATGAACCTAGACTTTTATTTGGATTCTCGAAACGGGGATGCTGACATATATCCCATCTGATGCAGTGATTGTTAGTCATTGATTTACAACCACAGTTGGGATCAGAATTCCGTTTCTAAGTAAGCAGGTTGTTAAGTGAGCAGCACCCTGATTTTATGAACTTAAGTGAATCACAAGGTTGTTAAGTGAATCACAAGGTTGTTAAATGAATCTGGCTTTCCCCGTTGACTTTTCTCATTAGAAGCTGGCTAGGAAGGTTGCAAAGGTTAGTCACATGACCCTGGGAGGCCGTAACCCTCATAAATACAAAATGGCTGCCAAGCCCCCACATTTTGGTGGTCACGTGAAGCTGTGTGAAGGTTGTAAGTGTGTGGATTGGTCAAAAGTTGCTTTTTTTCAGTGCTGTTGTAACTTCGAATGATCCCTAAATGAATTGTAAGTCGAGGATTACCTGTATGGCTGAAGTTTAGAGATTGCATGGAGAAAGTTTTACCAGGCCTCCAATACGTTTGGATGCCATTTTATAGTTATCTGTTTTTGCTGCTTTCCATTCCTAGATGTATGCATGAACAGGGCGCTTTCTGTTTTCAGCAAGATACGTTGCTTTGTATTATCTGCCTAGAATGCAAAATTAGTCTTTAGAATCTGACTTCTGTGGCTGGCGGAGCCAAAGAGCAGAAATCTTTGCATTTTTTGGAGTCCTCCTCGTGCATATGGCCCAAACTTTCAAGAACACACTCGATTAATTCCAGCCTGGCTCTTGAATAGATATGAAAACTTTAGTGCGCTACATAATTTGTGGGTCTCTTTCTGTGTCATGGCTGAGACCCATCCCTGGAGAGTCAAGATATGCCTTGCAGCGGGTTGGCTAATGTGAACTTGACTCAGAAAAGTTCTGTAGTTGGGAAGTGAGGGACCTACAGAGTGTGTGAATTGATTTGAGTGATTTCTGAGGTTGTTGGGACGAAGCCTATCAAAGAAACATCTCGATGTGACTTCTTTTTTAAAAAAAACAACCCTGTTTAGAGAGGGAATGGAAAGAGCTGGCTACACATTTGAAAGGATGTTGTGGTGACGATGTCTTGCAGTTACTTGTGAGCAAAAGAAGTGTTTTTGTTCTACTTTTTTGGGAGGAGGAAAAAAAAAAGCATCTGCGTGCATTGTTGCTCTGCAGAAGAATGTCAACAGCTTCTCAGGTACCAGAAAACAGCTCACTATGTTCAGATTGCTTGCCTAGCTTGATTTCTTCAACTGAGGGCTTTCCAGGTGTGCCAAATTCTAGTGGTCACGTTTCACACTAAGTTGAGTGAAGCTGCAAAAATGGTACCACTACTTTTGCAGGACAAAAAGCTGAGAGGAATTGCATCTCCATTTTGAATGGAGCTTGGAGACTCCTCTAGCGCCAGTGAAGGCATTTCAACACAAGGCCGGTAGGCTTTGCACAGACCTCTGCATAGTCCCAGCGGATCCACGACCCTTTGCCAGGGCCCACTCGCCGTGGGACAACTTGACACCACCAACTTGCTGTGGGAATGTTCGCTGCGGGACAAGAGTGACACTAATATCAAAGGAACGAGGGGATCGAATCACAAAAGAAAGGATGCAAAAGCAGGGACATAATGAAAAGGTGAATGAATACAAATGATTTATTTATTTTTAAAAATGGAATTGTTACATTGCCCTGTGGTGGGTTGTCCCACAGTGTGAGTTGCCCATGGCGAGTTGACTGCAATGAGTTATCCGTGGTGAGTTGATTGCGGTGGAGTTGTCCATGGTGACTTGCCCGTGGCGAGTTGGCTGGCCGCAGCAAGTTGGCTGCGGTGAGTTGTCCTATTCCAGTCCCAGCAGCAAGATCTGAAAATAGCGGAAATTCCTGAAGAAGGCAGCCCTGTGTAGGGAGGACCGTATTATCGTTCTTCAACCTGGAGGATACGAGAGCATGAATAACCATGGGCTAGCTATCTCGCTGTGTAGGAAAGGTTATAGGCAGTGTTATCAGCCTGAGCAGATAACAGACATCTGGATATACTGAGGCTCAACAAAGGCATATCTATGATCGCCCCCCCCCCAGTCCCCAACTGCGCAGCTGATCCTTCAGGGTGACAGCAAAAACCCTTGCCTTGTCAGGAATGAGTTTCAATTCATCGCCTCTTCTGCCGTCCGGCATTATATCCAGACATTGTTTGAAACAGAGTTAGTTCAGCCTGACACTCAGCTTTCTCCCTGCTCAGGACCCAGGAGTTTCTCTCCCCACTGAAGGCCCCAGGGTTTCTTGGGAAATAATCAGAGAAGTTTCCCTTCCTCCACATATTTAATTATCAGCCATCAGCACAATTGCTTTCCTGGCTGAGTTTGGAGATGGGGACGTAAGGGTTCCAACCAATCGTTTTTTAGAATTTTACATTTGCATCTCCTAATAGCAGATTTGCTTAGTAAGGTGGATACCTAGGTCAATCAAGTGCCTTATTTTGCAAAAAAGAAAGAAAGAAAGAAGAAGCCCTTTGTTTGGGAAGCATTCTTGATGTGAAGGTTTAGCTGTTTAGGTCAAAGATAAAATATCTAGTTCAAAGATAAAATATATTGGGGTGACCTGATGGCAATGTTCCAATATTTGAGGGGTTGTTAACAGAGAAGAGAGGGCCAACCTGTTCTCCAAAGCACCTGAGGCAGGACAAGAAGCAACGGATGGAAACTAATCAAGGAGAGAAGCAACCTGGAACTAAAGAGAAGCTTCCTGACAGTGAGAACAATTAATCAGTGGAACTGCTCGCGTCCCGAAATTGTGGGTACTCCAACACTGGAAATCTTCAAGAGGCATTGGGTCTCCTGCTTCTCCTCTTCTTCCTCTTCTTCCTGCTTCTCTTCCTCCTCCTCCTCTACCTCCTCCTCCTCCTCCTCTTCCTCCTCCTCCTCTTCCTCCTCCTCCTGCTTCTCCTCTTCTTCCTCCTCCACCTCCACCTCCTCCTCCTCCTCCTCCTTGCATACAACTGGACCATGTTCTTATGTCTCTTTTAATGTAACTATATATGATACAGCACTAGCACTGATGATGTTACCTAGTTTGGGTAATGAATCGTCTGCAAGAAAACAACCCAGCTCAGAGAGCACCAAGTGACCTTGGATCATCATCATGTCATGAAAACCGAAAAGATGGGACCACTGATATGTTTCAGGGTTCTCAAATGAACTTCTTCTTTGGGCTACCGAATATGGTCTCTCCACACCAAACCACATGGCCTGGAGCATTATCTGATTAATGGGTGCAATTAAGAGATTAATGGTGCGATTGCAGACTAAAAATACAACTCTGATTAATCAGAGCTAGTCATCTTCCACTGCTGAGATATATTCTATTGATTTCTTTTTTCTTTCTTTTTCCTTTTCCCTCTCTGCCCTTCCTTCTAGAAGCTAAATTTGTACTTGAGCAAACTCAACAGAAGAAGCTTCTTGGTTGACAAGTGACATGTCTTCAAGGAAAACAAAGAAAGTCCAGTTGCCTTTTGGAAAAAGTACTTTTGGGACAACCGTGGCCTGGATGATGGACAATCTCCATTGAAATTCTCTCTGGTTGTGTCCTAGTTGTGGAATTCTTTCCCTTGGTGTGTTGTTCATTTTATTCATTTGTAACTATTGCCATCCTGGTCTCATGTGTCTTTTATGGCATTAAAAAACATGTCCTTGCTGGTATTATTTTATCATGGGGGCTAGTTGAGGTTTATTTTGATACTGCAATTGGTTGACTTCTATTCATAATATGGGGGCAGTTCTGAGGACAATCACATAAAAAGCTTGTTACTATACTGCTGTTGTATTTACAGTCAGTGGTAATATTCCCTGATTGCTTTTTTTTTTTTTAAGTTTCATTATCTAATTGATCTGCAGTACATCACCTTGATGATGCTTATGGAACTGCAGTTCAAAAATATTATAACTAACGTTACTAATATATAAATATACATCAAGGCTTTGGTCCAGAATACGGAAAGAAAGTGCCTCTTTCTATATTGGATAATTGATAGAGTTGGCTGCTGCAAAATGTTGTGATGGTGTCTTTCTCCTTAAAAGACAGTGTGTCCTTGTTCAACAAGAAGAAGTGGTTAGTTCAGATTTATGAACTGCTACTTGTAATTGAATTATCCATGCTTACAACGGGTATCCAACTGTGAATTGAACGGCAAGTTTTTTCCATCTTGGAGGTTCTGATAGTTGACGAAGAAGAAGATGATTATTCTTCTTGGATAAGAAGCAAAACATCTTTTCCTTCTTCCTTAAGGAAAAAAAATAGTCCAGCATCCTTTTGAAAAAACACCTTTGAGACTAGACAAAGGAGATAGTTGTTCTGATCTGATCTATCAAGGTTCCTGTCATTCTACTCTTTTTAACATTCTTGGATAGTTTTGGATACCTAGAATCCATCTGGGCCTTCCTTCCTTCCTTCCTTCCTTCCTTCCTTCCTTCCTTCCTTCCTTCCTTCCTTCCTTCCTTCCTTCCTTCCTTCCTTCCTTCTTTCCTTCCTGTAAGTCGAAAGGATTTGTGAGGGGTGTGTGTAATATCAGAGGTGACAATTCATTCAAACTGTACATATCCTGGTGGTTGGACAGAAAGGAACTAAAACAGAATAGGAAGAATAGCTTTCTAACCAAAGGGGAAGTAGTTTTACAATCCAAGTAAGTAAAAGTAATGTGTCTTCCTGTTCAATATTTGGTGGCAGAATTCCAGGCTTGTTTAAGTATAATCTCACCAGCAAAGGTTATGAAGGGTGCTGTGTAGGTGGAAAGACTGAAGAGTAATTATGCAGAATATTTAATATTCCCAAGTAGGACGATTATAAGTGGAAAATCCCAAAGTTGGAAGAGTTCTAGGCAATAGTCAATGGAAGGAATTGTGCCACAGTGGTATGACTAAAAAAAAAACTGGAGTGGTGTTAAAATGTTGTATAAAATTGAGATCTAAGAGATTCATGATGGGAAGGGAACAAGAATTCACACAACCTTTTTGCAATTCCTGTGCTCTTTCTAGATTGCCGTTGGTTTTTCATTGCAGTCAAGAATGTTTATTAATTCCTCTTCTTTACTAGCTAAACCCTCCGGCCAACCTTCCATGCACAAGGAACATCTTCCTGTGTCTCAGTACCATTATTGGTCTTGTGAAGGTCTTGAGAAGTTGAACCTACTCCAGCTCTTACTGTACAGGAAATGCAATTCAATCTGAATTCACAGATTTCACAACTATTAAAAGGTTTGAATAAGATTATGAAATAATACATTTTTAAAAAAGCAGACAAGATTTTTTAAAGGCTAGATAGGTCATATTTTCAAACTGTGTGTGTGTGTGTGTGAGAGAGAGAGAGAGAGATATGATAGATTAGATAGAAATATATAGAGATGGTATGTATATATATATATAGAGAGAGATGATAGATAATAGAGAGAGAGAGATATGATAGATAGGTGATAGATTAGATAGATATAGAGAGAGATGATATATATAGAGAGATAATAGATAGATAGATAGATAGATAGATAGATAGATAGATAGATAGATAGATGAGAGAGAGAGATGTAGATAGAGAGATAGATAGAGAGCTGTAGAGAGATGTAGATAGATAGATAGATAGATAGAAGAGAGAGAGAGAGAGAGAGAGAGAGAGAGAAGGAACACATCATTACTCATGAAGATAGACAGAAAGAGCCATGAGCAAAGAACCATAACAGACTAATTTTCCAAATGAGTTTGGGGCAGATTTGACTAAACCCGATAACCTTTTGTTCCATCCACTTTCCCACCATTGAGTTGGGACTTATTGAGTCATTGAGTTACAGGACTCATTTAGTCACAGTGTTGGAAGGAAGCCTGAAGTCTCAACAAAGTTCACAACCAATACAAAAAAGAGAATCTCTCTGGATCAGGGTTGAGCTTGAAATCCTTGGTGTTCTTGGAGCTTGGCTGTTTGCTTGCAGATATTTCATGAGCCATCTCTAGGTAGCATCATCCGTTCAAGTGAGTGTGGTGTTTACTCCCTGATTATATACAGTAACTTGTCCTGCCAGTGTTGGTGGGGGTGTGGTTTTTTTCCTTGATTGGAGCATTCTTTTCTGCTTGATTGTTTCTCTGGTGTTAATACCTACTTATTTGGGTGTCGGCTGCTGGAAGGGATATGTTCTGGCTATTTTGTTTCCTTCTTAGCTTTTTTATTCTCTCCTTTCAATGGTGTGTAAACAAGGCTCATTTTTATGTGCCTATTGATGGCTGATTTGTCTGCATGCCAAAACAGCCATCATAGACACAGAGCCGTAGGCACATCGCAACAAATCCCAAAGCAATTATAGAGTATTGCCGATTTATGGACTTGCAATTGCTCGCCATTGTTTTATTTCTTCCAGCAGCAGCCTAGGAAGGAACTGTTTGTCCTGGAAGTGTTTCAGATGCAGATGTGATGGGCACGTTTGTCCACTGACTTTGCAGCTAAATCTGAGTTTATGTTTCCCAATGCCTAGTGAAACGGGCAAACCACTGACATTGCGTGGGATTGAATTAGAACAGATCAGATCAGACCAGGGCTCTGCTCTGATTCAATGGGACATCATCACACAGTGACAGAGAGGTGTCTCGCTTTTAATGTCCTGGGCAGGTACAAAGTGAGCTAGATCCTTAAAGTGACCTGGTAATCCTTGCGTAATCTAGTTTAAGTAGGGAAGATTAGGCACACACCTGTCTAGAAATAGCCCTCATTCGAAGCAAGTCAAGTACAAATGGGAAATGCAGAGGGAGAAAAAAAAGACTTTTTAGTTTCCACAGACTGGGGGAAAAAAAACCAAATGTGGAATTTATTTGGGAGACTACATAATTGACCTGACGCGTGTTTTTGTTTAACTGTTTAAATCAGGGATACTTTTTCTCCACTGAGAAGATGGCTTCTTCTCCATTGCAAGATATACAGGGCTTTTAGCTGGAGGATCTAAATGCAACTGGTAAGTCTCAGACCAGGACACTCCTTCCAGGCACCGCAAACGGGCTATGTTCACATTCCCACATGCTCTGAAGCACCTTTAGGGTATCAGATCTGAAACACGATTCAACCCTAAGAGAGAATCCCAGAATTTTTTAAATCATAAAACCACTGGAAGGTACAAAGATATGACATACTGGTTCACAACTGGGCCCTTCTCAATTACATTATACCACAGGAGCTTTTGATGCATAGATACTTAACTTCTGATGTAGAAGAAAGATGGAATTGGCAAACATTTAGAAAAGAAAAAAGCTGTCACACAAATTAATATGGAGAGCCTGTTTGGTCTAGTGGTTAAGACACTAGTCTAGAAAACAGGAGACCATGAGTTCAAGTCCTGCCTTCAGCCATGAAAGAAGGCTGGGTGACCTTGGGCCAGTCCACACTTTCTCAGCCCAACTCACCTTACAACATTGTTGTGGTGGAGAAAATAGGATCAGGAAGGTATGTTAGATATGTTCACCACCTTAAGTTGTTTGTAAAAATAATAAAGGTGGGATACAGATAACATGTAAAATAAAATAAAAATATACTGTACATTTCCTTTTGACCATAGTTGCAAGTATTTAGTAGGTATTGGGATGATGATAGTGGATAATATTTTAGCCTGACATTGTTTTCCCAGTATCTTCCAAGTCCTATGTTTCCCTTAGGGAGTTAATCATACTTCCAAATCAACCAACTAACTAACTAATCAACCAACCAAATGAATGTGTTCAACCAAAGACCCAACCCTGCCCTTATTTGCCGTTCCAGTAGCAGAAATGTAAATGTAAGTATGATGTGAATAATAATCAAATGTGTCAGTCTGTTAAGTGGAAGGATTTTATTGCCTTTATTAATGTTCTGTGTTAGAACATTCAAGCTGTAACAGGGCTACCTTTAATTATAAACAACTCTTTAGCTGTCGTATATTAACCTCACTAGTTTTAAGAGGGTGGAGTGTAATTTATTAAGCATTATTTAGCTGGTATACAAACTGGCTTTAGGGTGGAGTCCTAATAAGAACCTTTATGAAGACTCTAGATGCCTGCGGTGATAAAGGTGAAATGCATTGGAGGAAATTTCTGTGGCTGATTTGTGGATGGGAAAGAGACTTGGCATTCCTGATTGACCTGCTAAAGCAACAACGCGCTGGATTAGGTGAAGAACAAGAAATGGAAGGAGAAATACAGACGGTACTACACTGAAATATTGCTACCTGCATGTACTTTTTGTCTGACCTCTGAAGGGCCCATTAATCACTTTCTGGATTTCTGCAGGAATTTAAAGAAGAGTATTGAAGTATGGGGTGGGGGGGGCACGATGGCTTAGCCATTAAAGATGCTGAGCTTGTCAGCTGGAGAGCTGGCAGCCTGGGTTTGAGACCCGAGCTTCATGCGATGGGGTGAGCTCCCGTCCTCACCTCAGCTCCTGCCCACCTAGCAGTTTGAAAGCATACAAACACAAGTAGATAAATAGGTATCACTTTGGTAGATAACAGTGTTCCATGCACCTTTGGTGTATAGCCAAGCTGACCACATGATCATGGGAGGGTTTTCAGACAAAGCTGGCTCCTTCAGCCAAGAAACGGAGATGAACACCCGTGCTCTAATGTTGGACACAACAAACAGGGAAACATTCACCTTTACTATTGAAGTATTGGGACAGTAGGAAAAATGTCCAGGTGAAATCTTGGATTGCTTGTTCTCCAGGACTGATGTCTACCAGTCTTCACTGCTCTCAGATTGTGTAGCACTTTTATCCTGTCCAATAACATGATTGGCCACGAAGGGATATGTTGCCAGCAGAATGTTCATCTGGCTCTTTGCCTTTACTTCCTTTTCAAAATAAGTTGCTTTCTTTCTCTTCCAATTTGTGGTCTGGACCCAAAGAGCCTTTTGAAAATCTGCTTGAAATTTATAGGTGGATAAATTGGCGATTCTTCTACGCTGCTCACGGGGTTCAGTCAGAAACAGGGGACGCGGGGTCTTAGAAGTGCTGGTGAAATTATAACACAATGAAAGGTAGGACTTTCACACACACTCCATCGCTATGAAATGTAAATACACATGTAAGAGTTTCTTCAGCCTTCTCTTCTTCTTTGGAAGAATTTGTAAAGCAATGAGAAGAGGAAGGAAGGAAGGAAGGAAGGAAGGAGGGAGGGAGGGAGGAAGGAAGGAAGGAAGGTGAAATCAGAGGAATGAAGGAAAGGAGAGGAAAGGAAAGGAGATGAGAGGAAGGAAAGAAAGGAGGGAGGGAGATGAAAGAAAAGAAGGGAGGAAGGAAGGAAGGAAGGAAGGAAGGAAGGAAGGAAGGAAGGAAGGAAGGAAGGAAGGAAGGAAGGAAGGAAGGAAGGAAGGAAAACATTTCCTAGCAGAAAAAGCAAATGCCCAATGATTAGGGACTGTACAGATTCCATGCAAGCCTTTCTGTTGTACGTCTTGGAAAGGAAAACCTGGGCTGAGTCTGACAAAATCCACTCCCTTTCCAAACTATCCGATTTCGACATTTCCCCACCTGACTCCTTTTCCCATGTCAAAAACCTAAGAAAGGCATTTCATGCTTCTATTTCAACATATTTGGATGCTGTTGGCTTTTGTACTCTCTTTTCTTTTTTTCTTTTTTGCATGCCTCTCGTGCCAAGAAACAAGAGTTGCGGTATTATGAAACCACAAAGAAGCATTTGCTCATACAAATTACTCATTCTAAGAATTTATCAATTAAATGAGAACAACATGCAACCGCTTCAGATCGAGAGAAAGAGAAAGCAAGAAAGAAAAAGAAAGAAAGAAAAATTCCCATCCCTAACACTTCATACCCAAATCTCATGGAGATTTTCATATCTGGTGGAAAATACATTGGAAAATGAAAACTGCAAAGCACACCTTGGCAGAACTTGGGGTGCACCTTGGTTTTTAAAGAAAAGGCATCCAAGGTGTGATGAGCCCAGCTGCTGTCTATATTTGCTTAGTCAATTTGTTGAAGATGCCAAGGGATAACTAATCCGAATGCTGAAATATAATTCCAACATAGGATCTGCAAAGCGATAAATATTTGCAATGTTACACCTGGCCACACCTGAGAGTATACAGGCTGGAAAAAATAAGCACAGGAGCCAAGTAGCAAATTTGTATTTTTAATTGAAAGCTGTTGGAACATGTCCTACATTGACCAACAATTGTGCGATGTTATCTGACATGTTCTTCGGATGGGTTTTCCACCGCTTTCTTCTTGGTTAGTGATCAGGTAATTTCATCTACAGTTAAACTATAGTACTGGTTTTGTGTTACAATTAATTGTTTCTATCTCATTTCTAGGGCAAGCCTCTACTATGGCTTTGGGGGGTTTGACGTCAACCATGGGGTCATGAAATCAGTTTCTAGGAGGTTTCATGGTTTGAAACACCTGTAAAGTGGCTTTCTAAGAATTTTCAGGGTTTGTATGAAAGAAGGGATTCCAATTTTGGATGTGGGATTTATTTCAAGAGAGGAACTTAATCGTTGGCGAGGGGAGATGAAGAGGTTGATGGCACCAGGGTGAGATCTTCAGTGCCTGGCGGGGGGACAACTGATGAAAGGTCCACTATGACATTGCAATGCAAAGTCCACATCTTTTAGACTTGTATCATGACATCAAACCAATTCTGAAATGGATGGAGCTTGCCTCGTGACATCGCAACCCACTTTTTGTCATATCTGTGTCCCTGTAATTTGCAACAGATGCCTTTGAATGAGATCTACAGGGGGGTTTCATTTAAATCGTGGCTGTCCAAACTTTTGGGGTGCATTGAGTAAAGAGGAATTGTCTTGGGCTGCATTTAAAGTATACAATTAATATACTGTATATAAATCACGTTATACCATATTAAAAGTTTACGATCTTGTGGGACCATATTACGAGCTGTCCAGGGCCACATCTGGCCTGTGGGTGAGAAGTTGGACACTCCTGATTTAAATTAAATTTGATTAAGGTTTAAAAGTCTATCGAGCTCAGCTCTTGGTGATTTCATGCAGAAACTGTGTCAATTTCCTTATCAATAATATTGAAGTAATTCACCTTGGCTTCTTTCCAAGGTTCTGTGTTATTTCTGTCTAGCCTACTACCAGACATTGAGAAATTATAGGAATATGAGTGAAGGGAAAAGAAAGAAGAAACATGGTTTCTGATGAGCAAGTCCAGAATTTTACAGAGGCTATTTTCCCCCCCATATTGTAACATTTACTCCTTTGGTGTTCCAGGGAAGGATCCGCATCCAGTTGTTAATCAGGGGTGAATTTTTCAAGATTCTGCAGGAAGATGTTAATTGACATTAAGAACTCAAGTCAGGAAATGCTGACACTATTGGAAGTTAGCAGCCTGTTGAAACACGGCTCACCGATCCGTGTTAAATGAGTCCTTTATCAAACGCCTTTGAATTGGATTTTAATTCTGAAACAGAGGCAGCTGTTGCATTGGTAAAAGTTTACACCTAACTGTCTAAAAAGAAAGAGAGATGGGGGTGTTATCCAATAAAAAAAGAGATTAATAATAGTTGTGGCTCTTTACCATCGCAGTAGTTTCAAAGAGGTGTAGAACTGTTGAGGAGAGATGCAACGTCCAAAAAAATAAAAAGAAAGAAAATAAGAGAAAGGGAATGAGAGGGGAAGAAATCCATTGTTTTTAAATTCTTCCCTTCTTTTGAGTCCTTTTTTTAATTTATTTTAAGAAAAAAGTACAGTATTCTGTAAAATTTCTGGCAATGCTACACATGGAAAAGTCGTGAAGTTAGAAGAATGGATAGACATATACCCAACAAATAAGACCAAGAGAAAGTTTACTTGTGTGTAGTGTGCACTGTGGACAGCACTTAATTACATTGTGAGATACACAATGACAATAAAGATATTCTATTCTGTTCTAAGATGGGGGAGAAAAGCTCTGGATTTTATTGACTTCTGCCTCTACTCCAGATCTTCATATAGCTTTTGATGAAATAGTATAATGATAGTAGATTGATAAGAGCCAACGGTTGATAAGGTTACGCCTAAAGTGAATTTTGATTCCCCCCCCAAAGTAGGGCAAGGTCCATCTGTGGTTCCTCGATTGCAACTTTGCTATCTCTTATCTTGGGCCTTCACAGATAGCTTTGACACATTACTTTGCTATAAACCATGAAGCTTTTGGTAGGAGAAGTTGAGAAGTCTATCAAACATGGAAGCCAAAGCATTCCTCAGGGGAAGAGATCAGGTTTAGGTATAAATAGGGATATCTGACTGATGTGAACTTTCAGTATAGAATCCTTGATTCTTTATTTCTGCTGAACAGCATAAGGAAAGAAGGTTTATGACTACTTTGAGCAGTTGACAGTCCATCATTAAAAAACCCAGGTAGATGGAAACATATGGGAAGGAAGAAAAGAAAAATAAGAAAATTTATACTTTTGTTCTGGTTAGGAATTCTGGGAGCTAAGAGGAACTGAAGGTTCAAGAAGGTAGGGTAGATACACCAACAGATGTCCAGTGCACTTGCATGTCCAGTTATGTTCAGGCATAAGTAGGATGTAGTTGTCAACATATTAGTTCTCTTTTTCTTCAAGTTCTAACCTTTTCGTTGTATTTTCTAAAGAAGGTAGACTAGATATCCCATCACCCTAATCAGTCATGGTGGGAAAAGAGAGGGAAAAATTTGTCCATTACTTCTGGAGAATACCAGTTTGGAGAAGACTTCACAAGATGTTTCTTGATCTATTCCAATATCTCTTTCTGTTAGGAATGGACTGTTCCAAAAGACATTCATACCTGTCCATCACTCTGACAAAGGACAATCCCCAAATTCCTTTCCTTCCTTCTTTCTTTCTTTCTTTCTTTCTTTCTTTCTTTCTTTCTTTCTTTCTTTCTTTCTTTCTTTCTTTCTTTCTTTCTTTCTTTCTTTCTTTCTTTCTTTCTTTCTTTCTTTCTTTCTTTCTCTTTCTCTTCCTTCCTTCCTTATTTTCTTTCTTTCTTTCTTTCTTTCTTTCTTTCTTTCTTTCTTTCTTTCTTTCTTTCTTTCTTTCTTTCTTTCTTTCTTTCTTTCTTTCTTTCTTTCTTTCTTTCTTTCTTTCTTTCTTTCTTAAAAAACCCTTTGGAATTTATCTGACTTTATTAAACTCTGTTATAGACTTAATAGCCTGCCTTCTGGGATTGCTGTTCTGAGCCAAAGGAGCAGGATAATGGAAAGTGTAAATTAAAAATAAATTTCAGCTTTTGGCCTTTTCCATTGAAACCTATTAGCAGAGTCGAAGATGGAGCAAAAATAATCAGCGGTAAATGAGGCCTGGGCTAGTTCAGGTTTTTTGTGTGTGGTTTTTTTACAAGAAGAGATTTCACATTAAGGGAACTTCTGTTTCTGAAATAAAGTGCCAGTCTTTGGAACGTACATATATTCACGCAACTGTTAGAGCAATTTCCACAAAACCGGTGTTCTCTAGAAGCTTAAAACAGGTTTAGTGGCTGAGAACATGGGGATTAAAAAAGAACTTGATTCCATATTTATTTGAAAGGATGATGTTGTCTCTCACTTTAAAATGGTTTCCATCCATAAATTGTTAAATGTGCCCGTTGCCCTCAAAAGTTGGAGAGCTTTACATTTCATCCTTATTTCATAGGGTAAGGTGAACAGATGCTTCCTTAGCTATAACTACATTGGTGCATCTGAAGAACATCAACATTTCTGGGGAAGAGAAGCCCCACAGGACCCAATTCTCTCTTCCCATTTTTCGTTTGTCCCAAGGCAATAACTTTCCTTAGGATGAAAGATGGTCTCCATTGATACCACCAGTAGTTTCTCCTTCAAAGACAGAGACAACCAACCTCCTGCCTTCCTCAACTTTTTATTCTTTGTCTTGTCTGAAAATGTCCAGTCAGTTGTAAAGTTGTCGGCTGGACAAGCAGCATTTTTTTCCCTTGATGGTGGTGAAGATTACAGATGGTTATGGAATCACAACTTGGCTTTAGGAAATGCGGTTCTCTCTAGAGAACATCCTGGTTAAATTCTTATTAAATTCTAAACCTGGTTCCCAATATACAGAGTTATTATTTAATGGCTTTGAAGATTCAAATGAGTCATTATGGAGGGAAGAACCTAGAGAGAACTTTTATTTTGCTTCTCAAT
Source organism: Azemiops feae (assembly GCA_023970755.1). Taxonomy (NCBI): domain Eukaryota; kingdom Metazoa; phylum Chordata; class Lepidosauria; order Squamata; family Viperidae; genus Azemiops; species Azemiops feae. The sequence continues at coordinate 923,088 of JALGBA010001154.1, forward strand.
TCCAGTATCTTCTGAAGCAACAGAAACTCTTTGATCGCATATCTGGGCACCTCCTCTGCAGAAATCAAGGTACGCAGGTGTGAACTGATCCTAAGCAATACCATTGCTTTCTTTGGTTTGCATTGAGCATTTGATTGAACAAGTCACCCCTTCCTGGTTTCATTCAGTGTTCTCACCTGTAAAAATGTAAGTTGTCATGTCTTTGTTTTTAAGAGCACCACTCTGTTATCTGGGTTCTTTTGTCGATTGGCCCAATGTGACAATTACAGCTTTTCAGAGACTGAAGCTTTGTAATCCTATTATTCATTCATCAACTTGCAAATGATAGCAGGAACTTGCCAAGAAAACTACAGGAGCTGCTTTCCTTTCATTGGTATGAAACCAGGCTTAATTTAGGCACAATAGGTGTGTAATTTTAAGGTTTTGTGGAGCTGAAATCCAATCATATACTTGACTGTTAGATCACAAAAAGACACTCAGGAGAGGAGGAGGGAACGGGAGCTAACTCTGCCTCACACAGTTTAATCCAGTGTTAGAAACAATTCCGCCTCACACAGTTTGATGCTATCTTTCTTAACATCAAAAATGTCCCACGATGTAATGCGTCACTTCTAGGCAACGTTTTGTCAGAACAGAGCAACGACTGATAATTCCTACAATTTACTGGGAAGATGCGCTTTAAACAAGACCGAAACCTTCAAAATTCACCTCAGATTTCTGGTCAGGCAAAATTGAGTGACAGCCTTTGTTTTACTCCAACAGACAATTGTTTAGCTTCACCCAGCAAATATATGATGAGATGTATTTATTGAATATATGGACGCTTAACTTCCCTTTCAAGAAGTTTTATCTATTTTTCTTCCCCGAGTAGCTTAGACTAAGAGTGCAAATAAAAAGGAGAGCCTCAATTGGTACTGAAAAAGGATCTCCTGCTTGAGCAAGGAGTTGGACTAGAAGACTTTCAAGGTCCCTTCCAACTCTGTTATTATGTTAAAAAAATGTAAAAGTGTAGATAAATAAAGACTAATAAAATGTAGATTAGAATTCCTGGGACATCTCACTGTAACAAGCCAGACTCCTATTCCTTTCTGCATAATAGGTCCAGAACTTTATATACAATTATTCTTTCTGTGTGGGTGGGTTCCACTGAAAAATCTTCCATGCTTAAAGTTCATATGAAACATTTTTGACAGTCTGTCCCTTTCTCCCAAGCTACCAGTAAGAAGTCTCAGGACCCTTTGTAAACCATTGACTGGTCAATGGTTAGCCCTTTGAACAATTAAACTAAGGTCGGAGGTCACGATACATCAATTTTGCTGACTGTGTTAATTTTATTTTTACTGAAAGCAACTTTTTGTTCCTTTTATCAGGAGGAGAATTATGCTGTTAACTGGAATTCCACCAAGCTCTCTATGGTGAGAGCCCTGTGGGAAATGGGCAAGGGTGGTCAAAAAGAGAGAGAAAGAGAGAAGAAAAAGTAAAGGTGAATTATTTCTTTTTATATTAAGAAGAACAACGTATTGTATAGACAGTATATCTGAAGGAGCAGATCTCTCGCAATAATCCTTACTGCCAACTCTTCTGTTGTTCCTATTGTCTCGGTTCCCTGTGTCATTCTTGATTTCTAGACCTTCTGGATTAGCAAGATCAAGAGAAGCTAAGCCTAGCCAAATGTTCACACCTTGATGTTGTGCTTGATGGTGTTGGGATAAGAAGGAAAATACTACTTTAAAGTTAAAGTTGTTTTTTTTTTTAAATTAAAGTTAAGGACCACTTCAGTCCATCTTGCCCAGAAGATGGAGATGACATGGAGATGACATGGAGGCCATTTCATGGAGGTCCTGCAGAAAAAAAGAGGTTGCCTGCATAAGTGGAGACACAATCCAAAATGGAGAATAGAGCCCTGTTAATATTCTTCTTTCCGAAATGTAGCCCACGGTACGACTTAACAACCATTCCTTTAGTGACCGTTCACAGTTACAATGGCACTGATCTTTAACTACTACAACATACCAAACTGGGTCTCTTCCTACAGATAATAGGAAATATACAATTTCTCTGCAGCCTTTACACTTGGAAACAAAATTGATCTATCTATCTATCTATCTATCTATCTATCTATCTATCTATCTATCTATCTATCTATCTATCTATCTATCTATCTATCTATCTATCTATCTATCTATCTATCATATATATAATCTATCTATTATATATATATATAATCTCTCTCTATATCTACCTAATCTATCATCTATCTCATATTTCTCTCTCTATCTATCTATTATCTATCATCTCTCTATATATATACCATCTCCCTCTCCCTCTCTCTCTCTCTCTCTCTCTCTCTCTCTCTCTCTCTCTCTCTCTATCCATCTATCTATCATCTCCAAATATCTCCCTCTTAAAGTTTCCAAGTTGTTTTTTTTTTGCTCCTACATTCTCTACACCAAATGCCTCATTAAGGGACAAGTATGTCATTTTAAGACACCCTGATTAACGAGGCGTTTTATGAGGCTAATACATTTAAAATTTTCAACTCCTCGAGTGAGGTTCTGTAATTGTACAATTATCCGTTCATTTAGATTTTCTTTCTTTCTTTCTTTTTTTGAGATGCGATAACTAATCATAAGCGATCACAATCACACAGAGAGATAGGATTTATGATTTTCCCACCGGAGAGATGTTGAATCATTCAAGTGGGTTAAAAACTGCATTTCTCTATGACAGCAGCTGGTCAGCCAGCTTTCCCCCACCGATAAGATGTTTTACTATCCACGTAATTATGTTTAGGTGGGAGTGTGCGGTTGCTCACCAATATTTGTGCAAATGGAAGCAACCCCTGTTGCATAAGTCAAAGGTCCGAGAAAGGATATCATTAAAATGTTGGTTAAAAAAAAAAAGAAGAAGCTGCAATGCCCAGGGCTTTGTCTTAGGATGTAAAAAAAAAGCCCTAATTCTTTGCCGCAGACAGGCCTTTGCCCACCTAGTAATAAATATAATAAATATGCCTGCATTATTGATGGTGTTCATCCCTAATATTATTACGACCTCAATTAAATGCTTTCTCCTTCTCCCGTCGCCACCCCTGCAGACACATTAGCAACTAAAGGTAGGCGTTTTGCTGGCTACAATTCCTTGGATGCTCGGCTTTCCATTAAAATCAAATTGATCAAACCTCTTTCCCATTTTCCCGGTGAGTGGATAAGTCTAATGGGTCACCTCTCAGCAGGAGGGGTTCCCTCGTTAAAGCTATTAACACCTTTTGTTTTCGGGGTCCTGTTTTCTTTTCCATTTTTAAACCCGGCCCGGGAAGATTGGAGAACTTGAGACTTTCCAATCCGTTTGGGGATTGGGAAAAGCTGTGAGTCTTTGGCTTCCCTTTTAATTACTCAGACTGAATCTGCTCTGCTAGGAACCAGTCAAATTGCTGACACTTAAATAAGGCTTTTATTTACTGGTGAAAAAAGCAGAGCTAGCTCAATTGAAGCTGATTTGGACCAAGGTAGCTCTACGGTTTTTTCCATCACAAGGTGGGTTTTTGAACTGCAGCAAGTGGTTGCTGTTGTTTTTATTGTCTGTTCATCCAGCAAATGTTACATTCTTTAGACTGGGTCTTTCCCAGTCATTTGAGATCTAGTCAAGAGCTTAAAGATCGTGGAGAGTTTAGTGGATCATCATTATTGTTGTTGTTGTTGTTGTTGTTGTTGTTGTTGTTTTCTGCCTGCGGTCTTCTGTTCCAAGCTTTGCTTTCAGAGGTTGGTTATGCAGCATAAAGAAAAAAATACATGCACCATAAAAGGTTTTGGCTTTTGGGCAATTTGTGTCAGTGAACAGAGAATACAAGTATAAAGTATGCCTCAGTAGTTGTGTGGATCAAGGAGAAATTTTTCTAATCCCCAAAGGAAACAAGGAGTGAATTTCAGGCTGGTGGGAAGAGATTACACCAGACGGACACTTAAGAAGTTGGTTGAACTTTACTCATTACAATAAAAAAGCTAGTAGGAAGAAGATGAAATGGAGGTAAACAAGGACGACTGTATACATAAAAAGCTCAAATGTCAACAGAAAAAGATTTGGTTTTGGACTGCTAATTTTATAAAATAAATTAACAATAGCCAGAGAGAAATTAGTTGGGCCAAGTCATCTAATATATTCTGAAATATATGTGAGCCTGAATGTCTCTGGGTCAAATCCACTATTTTAATCAATACATTACAGTGACTTTCTATAGCATTTATGCAATGTTGGGAAATGTTGTGGTATCTTTTAAATTAAGCTATTCTCCAAAGCACCTGAGGGCAGGACAAGAAGCAATGGAGAAACTAATCAAGGAGAGAAGCAACCTAGAACTAAGTAGGATTTTCCTGACAGTTAGAACAATTAATCAGTGGAACAACTTCCCTTAAGAAGTTGTGGGTGCTGCGACACTGGAGGTTTTTAAGAAGAGATTGGAAAACTATTTGTCTGAAATGGTGCAGGGTTTCCTGCCTGAGCAGGGGTTGGACTAGAAGACCTCCAAGGTCCCTTCCAACTATTCTATTCTATTCTATTCTATTCTATTCTATTCTATTCTATTCTATTCTATTCTATTCTATTCTATTCTATTCCTCATTCTATTCTGTTCCTTATTCTATTGTATTCTGTTCCTTAATTCTAGTCTAGTCTATTCTGTATTCTTCTTCTTCCTGAGCAACAGAACAATGTAAGAGATCTTATAAAGGTTGAAATGACATTCATCCTGTAGTTTCTCCCATCATTTTTCTTGGGGGATATTTCTTGGGGAAAATGCTGCACAGGGAAGACCTGCAGAATGGACATCTCCCTTGCCGGTTAGAACTTTTATACAGTTGCTTAAACTCATCTAGGTGGCCACACTTGGCTGATCTCAAGAAGCTAAGCAGGTCCACTCTGGTTAACTCTGGATGGAGACCCCAAGGAAATCTATCAGAGCTGCAGACCAGACAGATGAAAGTGGACTGGAAAAAATCAGAAAAACAATGTATCTTGGTGGATGCCAAGAAAAAAAGGTATAAAGAAGGACTCAGGAAGTCACCAGGCACCGAGCTGGATTCAAAGAATCCCTTCGTTTTGCTTCTGATAAATAAAATAAGAAAGAATGCTGAACTTGGTTCCTTGGGGAAACATTTGCAGCCAGCCAGTTGATGGAACCGTGATTTGTTTTGTTTTCCTCACAGTGGTTCTGCATTATCTCTAGCAGAGATAATCGGGGGGCTTTGCTTTTAAAAAAAAGCAAGAAATGGCTCTTTTAGCTTAACACGCATGATGGGCAACCACAGAAGGGGCGGGAGTCAATTCGTCCATCTTATTTTCTAAAATGAAGACCTTCCCACTTGGAGCCCCTGCAGGGAAACACTTTAGAAGCCCACCTACCACCAAAGACATCTTCCTCGGCAGAGGTTAATTTCTTTTTCTGAAGGCATTTAAGGGAGGGGTATACACACATCCCCAAACAGCAGAAAGGGGTCTCACTTAGCACTGCTTTACTATATCGATGGAGGTGACATTTCAACAACCGTCATCTTAATACAGTCTGTCATTCATACGACGCCTGGAGACCAAAATCAATAAAGAGTGAGAATGGACTTCCACAGCTGGTAGAAGAGGAGGAGTAATATAGGAAATAAAGGTGGAGATGGCTGGAAGGAGGATTTTATTTTCCTTTCGCCTCCCCCCCCCGCGTAGGGATTTGCTGCTTCATTAGAACCCGTGCACGCGCATGCACAGACAGACACCTATTAATTATTGCTAAATATTCTAGAAAAAAGGTGCAATTGCTTTTTGTTTGTTTGTTTGTAATACAAAGATAGACTGAGCTGATGTTTAATTGGTTAGCAATAGCAACAGCACCTAGACCTATATACCGCTTCACAGTGCTTTGACAGCCCTCTCTAAGTGGTTTACAGAGTCAGCCTATTGCCCCCTCCCAACCATCTGGGTCTTCATTTTACCGACCTCGGAAGGATGGAAGGCTGAGTCAACCTTGAGCCGGTCAGGATCGAACTGCTAGCAGTGAGCAGTGAGTTAGCCTGCAATGCTGCATTCTAACCACTGCGCCACCACAGCTCATGGTTCATACAATTGTGGTTGTGTATCTGGATAGGAGCTGTAGGTTGCACTGAAGCCAGCATAATGGCTTCAGGCCAGTTGTGGTTGCAGGTGTTTTAGTCAACATCAAGAAGCCTGTCATAGGCCTGTTTGAATCCAGACCTGGCTCTATTACTGGGTCTATGGATGTGATTTTATTGGATGGTGGATCTTGAGAGTAAGAATCAGACAGTGCTTACTTACCACACTCCTTCTAAACGCATCTCCTGTCCTAAGTTTCAGTGGAAGAAGTGAAGGAAGGATGTCCGGTGACTCAGCAGCAGAAGGCTTGAGGTGACCTTCCCAACCATGAATTATCCCAGAGATTTAAGTTTCTTGATCTGAACCTTTGGCTAAGTAACAGCAGAGATACCTGGATCTCAAGAGCACTTGGTTGCACGTTCCACAGTGAAGGGAACAACTAAAACCTTAATTTAAATCAGAAACCTGTTCCTGTTTTCTGACTCATTTCCTGCAAGCTCCGAATTTTCAAAAACCATCAATGCATTGATTCCATAGGGTGCCTTTCACATGGATGAATACTATAGAGTTTATTACACCAGAAGGGATTCCTCTTTTACTAGTGCATAATACAAATTTCATAAGGTGACCTTCGTGCTCTTTCAGATGGCCATATCTGACGTTTTCCAGAAGACATTTGAAAGACGTAGCCTCAATGATCATGACACCTCTTGCTCAATTCAAAGCGGTTTGTTGTGTCTGATACTGAGATGGCTCTCAATTGTCTATGTTTTGACCTCCTAGAGAATTGCAGGAGCATAATGGAAGAGTGTAAGCAACAGAGATAACAACAGCATTGTATGAGCCAATTTAAGTTGTTGCTGTTATTTTTATTGTCTGTTCATCCAACAAATGTTACATTCTTTAGACTGGGTCTTTCCCAGTCATTTGAGTTCTAGTCAAGAGCTTAAAGATCGTGGAGAGTTTAGTGTATCATTATTATTTTTGTCGTTTTCTTTTTCTGCCTGCGGTGTTCTGTTCCAAGCTTTGCTTTCAGAGTTTGGTCACGCAGCATAAAGAAAAAATACATGCATCATAAAGGGTTTTGTTTTTTTGGCAATTTGTGTCAGTTAACAGAGAATACAAGTATAAAATATGCCGCAGTAGTTGTGTTGATCAAGGGGAAATTTTTCTAATCCCCAAAGGAAACAAGGAGTGAATTTCAGCTTGGTGGGAAGAGATTTCACCAGATGGGCACTTAAGAAGTTGGGTGAACTTTACTCATTACAATAAATATTTAAGTTTGGTTTGAGTTATGGATCTGGGATACTTGCCACGGTAAGGTTAAAAAAAGAAATAGAAAGTTGCATAGTTCTCTGTTGACGTTGTAATGATAGAACAATGTTAATTTTCACGGCCATTGCTCTCTTAACATGCCAACAATGTAAAGAAGGTTCAGAGTTCACTTCTGCAATGGTTGAAAAAAAAATCCCAGTTGATCTAATAGAGATTGTGCATAATGAGCTAAATGGACTCATGCATATCTGGATTCTCAGCTTTGACGCAAGACCAACCCCCATTCCGTTGGGTCATCAACTGGCACTACACGAGAATGCTCAGATTTGCATCTGAGCTGCAAAGGTCAGGAGTCCAGTTCAAGCGGTCAGTTTAAAGCAGTTGCACTTAACTAACCAACATCTGTCAACAATGCAGCAAATTGGGCTAGGCTCCATTATATGGGGCGGAGTGAGATGGGGTGTGGAGACAGATAGACTTGTCATTGTGCTAGAAGGAACCCTCCATCCTCAAGGATTCCCCCCCCCCATTCTTTTATTTGATTATTTTCATGTATTTATTTGTCAAACCAAAATTACAAATTCCAACAAAGAAAATGAGAAAATCAAAATGGGATAAGGGACGATAGGCACACCAATGCACTTATCCACGCCCCCTTAAAGACCTCTTAAATATAGAGTACGGCTCACCGAAGTTAAGTTAGAATGAAAGCTGTGAAAGTTAATGGCCGAGACAACTGAATCTGGGAGGATATTCCAGACTTCGACAATTTTGTTACAAAAATCAAATTTTTTACCATCGCCTTGAGAACGATTTCTGTGAATGGCACACCAAGGACAGTCAGACTCCCTCCTCAATGCATGAACAACACCAAACATAGGTGTTTTTCTTCCTTCAGAGGGAAGACGTTCGTTCACAGGGGTCTCCAAGCCGTGGACCTTTCTGTTGTGGGTGCGGAGCGATGTGCTTTCTAGGAAAAAAGGAAAGGAAAAGGAAAAAAAGAGCCATTGTCATGAAATAACGCACGCCTAAAGTACAGCTGGGGCAAAGCCATTAGGGAAAGCAGTCAAGCAGCAGGGCACATCTGTGATTAAATACTCCATCTTCCCAGCTCCCCACTGCTGTATTTACTGCTCCTTAATGTGGCATTGTTTACTCACAATTAAACTCTTTACCATTAATTTAACTTTCAGATGTTGAATTGGTCACACGGATTCAAATCCCAGGGCTCGGACAGATGTGTTCTCTACACTTGTTTAAACACAGCTCTCATTAGGAAGTAATACATGTACTGCAAGCTGATTACACCACCAAGGCAGGGTGCTTTATCATGGAGGGGAGGGGGGGGGTCCTTGGGAGGCCCCCACAAATTTGTCAGCTGCTAGGCTGGCCTTTTTGGCAACAACAGGAATTGTGTTGCTTTTGCCCGCCAGCCCACCAGCCAGCCAGCCAGCCAGCCAGCCAGCCAGCCAGCCAGCCTGGGCCCCCTCCCCAAAGAAAGCTGTAGGGCTGCTGGGATAAGGAGACATTAATTGTTGTTGGTCTATGTTTCACACCCAAGATAACAAATGTTTGCAACCAAAGCACTGTTGCAAAGAGATAACAAGCCTTCCTCCTCCTTTTCAAGCCCCTATAATTAAGCACAGCCTGCCAATTGAATCAAGATTTGCCTGGAATATTGAATTGGTCAAAGGAGCAGGCGTTGGTGGCAAGCATTTTTGAGCAGAGAAAGTGATAGTTTATTGGGAGGTGTCCAGGGCGGTATCCAGACAGGGGCTGAGCATCACCTTATAGTGTCCAGCTCACGGCTGTCGGCCTCCTTGCAGAAGGCAAAGGAAAAAAGTTCAAAGTTGCAATCCGTTTTTGGTGGGCAGAAAGCTGTAGATGCGTCATTCCTCAGAGACAGGATGTCAGTGGGCTTTAAGGTTTCTAGGTAAAGCTTTAAAGAATTCGAAGTTGGTCACTGAGGACAAGGACAGAAGAACTGAGCAGCATTTGTATGGAAAAAGAGAGTTTGGGTTTGTTAATTCTGAAGGTATATGAATGAATGAATGAATGAATGAATGAATGAATGAATGAATGAATGAATGAATGAATGAATGAATGAATGAATAAGACTCTCTCCTAAAATTACATTTGACAATAACAGAATAACTGTTGGAAGGCAGCTTGGAGGTCTTCTAGTCCACCCCCTGCTCAAGCAGGAGACCTTATAACATTTCAGACAAATGGTTGCCAATCTCTTCTTAAAAACCTCCAGTGATGGAGCACCCACAATTTCTAAGGCAAACTGTTCCACTGGTTGATTGTTCTCAGTATGAGGAAATTTCTAGGTTGCTTCTGTCCTTGATTAATTTTCACCCCAAACTAATACATCAACAAATAAAACTAACAAAACGTCTCTTCAAAAACTCCCAGTTCCCAAACGGTGGCGGCGTTATTATTTGACCGTTTTCTCCTGGTAAATGAAACTTTATGGAGGGATGTTTCTTGAACCCAACATCCACAGCGAGGCCCAGGCAAATTCATTTTAAGAGATGACTCCCTTTGAAATTTGATGGACTCTGCCATTGGCCAGTCTTTTAGTTGAACCTCTCTTTTGTGAGCCAAAATAACACTCCTTTCCAGCTCGGTTACTCTAACAACTGGATCTGGATTACGGTCCATTAAGCGTTTTGAAGAGCTGGGGCTAATTCTGGGGCATTGTGTTTTGCCTTCTTCTTTTTGCTGAAGCCCACACATTCATGGATGCACTTTATTAGTATTTGTGTGAGTGCCACACCTGCAGATTTTAAATGAGTAACCCAACAGTTGTGTGTGGGTCAAAGCAGAAAGCCCAAAGTGCAAAGGTCAAACTATTGTAGATGGCAGCCAAAAGAGAATTGCTTGTTAATGATACCATCTAGAGAGGTTTCTTCAGAGAGTCAGTGGTGTCAAAACACTACTTCAAGCTATTCTGGCATTGTCCCTTGAATAGGGGTTAAATTATTCTGTTTTGTCATTAAATGATCCTTGATTGGCAATCCACTACACAAAAGGAGGTGATCATTAAGGGCCGTAAAATTGTTAGGGCCCTTGAAAAGTGAATTGTGAACAGAGGCAGGAGTTCAACCGTGCCGGCGTCTTTCTTTTGAGCAATTGCAGCTGCAGAAAAAGGATGAGTAAGGCAACTCTTTGAGAAAAGAGTTGTAAAAATTAAGAAGGGCATTTTGATCAACAAATTCCACCTCTTTTGGGGCAGTGCTTGATTCTCCTTTCTTTTCTAGGTGAAATAGAAAATACATGGCTGGCTCCTGGATTGAAATGAATTTTGTAGAGGCTATGACAAATTTAACGGAATAACAGAGTCGGAAGGGACCTTGGAGGTCTTCTAGTCCAACCCCCTTCTCAAGCAGGAAACCCTATACCATTTCAGACAAATGGCTGTCCAATCTCTTCTTCAACATCTCCAGAGTTGGAACAGCCAACATTTCTGAAGGCAAGCCTTTCCACTGATTGATTGTTCTAACTTCTCCTTTATTTTAGGTTGCTTCTCGCCTTGATTAGTTTCCATCCATTGCTTCTTGTCCTGCCTTCTGATGCTTTGGAGAATAGATGGACACTCCTCCCTCTTCTTTGTGGCAGCCCGTCAAATATTGGAACTCTGCCATCATGTCGCCCCTAGTCCTTCTTTTCACTAGACTAGCCATACCCAATTTACAGAATATAAAGAATATACAGAATATAATGAATGAAACCTTGCCGCACGGCAATGTTCAGCTATATCTTAGATGGTAGAAATTTGCAAGTTTTGTTAGTTAGGAATTTTTACTTGAAGCTCAGCAATGTTCAGAACAGAATTCTAGTTGGAACGTTAATTCAAAGTGGTGGCGTTTTGCTTAGATACAGATATACCAAGTTGCCTGCCTTATCTTTTCCGGATGTGGGAAATTTCATTTTCCTTGTAAAAACTTCATTGTTCATTAGCTTGTAGCCCATATCAAAATGCAGAACAAAAACTAAAACATTACCCAATAAAAGCATATGTAACAATGGAATACAGGAACATGTAAAGAATGAAATAAGGAATATCATATCATATCATCATATCTCTGTGTCACCCCTACAATTTACTCCAATCGGACCCACCTATGTGGATCTCAACTGTTTTATTCAAATAAAGGGCCATGTTATATGTGATTTTTGAGTTCTGACCGCACATGAAATATGTTGTTTTAATATAAGGGTCCCGATAGGTCATTTGCTTAATGTCCGGTCCAAGATATTGATCTCTCTCTTGTACAGTTGAGAATCAAATAATATATGTGTATATATCTGCTATTGGTGGAATTCCACAAATACAAATGCATTCGTTATGGCTTGGTTAAATCTTTCATATTTAACTATTGCGCCCAGCTGTGGAAACCCACCATTTTTTCCTTGTAGAAAAAGTCCCCTGCTTAATCCAGCAGAATGATAGGCACCACAGGATACAGGCTCAGCTGACTGCCAGGCCATTTAAATACCAAATGTGGGGTTCCTGATGAATAAAGGCCTTAGGCCTTAGCCTTTCCCCATAGCTCCTCTTTCTCAGGAACTCTTCAAGGGCCTTCAACAGCCCGCAGCTCAGCCTTAGGAGTCACTTTGATAGTTCACGCTTGAAAGGCCGCTGGTTGTTGGCATGTCACTTACTCCAGGATTCCCAGACATCAACAGTGTCACAGCCGTGCTGCCTGTTACTCTTGTGTGTTTTGACCAACAGATTTCCTTTAGATTTCCTTCCAGCGCTGTTCTCAGATTTTCTTCTCAGATTTCTTGACTTTGGCCGCCAGCTCTTTGAATGGTTCAGACCAGGGGTCTTCAAACTTAGCCTTTTTATGACTTGTGGACTTCAATTCCCAGAATTCCTCAGCCAGCTTGCCTGGCTGAGGAATTCTGGGAGTTGAAGTCCACAAGTCATAAAAGGGCCAAGTTTGAAGGCCCCTGGTTCAGACTAACCAACCAACCAACTAACCAGCTAACCAACCAACCTTAGTAATAGTAATAAAGTTGGAAGGGACCATGGAGGTCATCTAGTCCAACCCCCTGCTCAGGCAGGAAACCCAATTATGATTCTATGTTGTGCCTCCAGAAGTTGTAGGTGCTCCAACACTGGAGGTTTTTAAGAAATGGACAACCATTTGTCTGAAATGGGATAGGGTCTCCTGTTAGAGCAGGGGGTTGGTCTAGAAGACCTCTACGGTCCCTTCCAATTCTGTTATTTTATTATTTATGTGAAGTGAGATAAGGGAGAACTGTCCTTTTAAAGAAGTAGCTCGAGTTATAATATACAGAATCTAGAAGCAAGGTTGCATTTGAGTCATATCCGAGTCAGCTAAGAATCAACGGGGACTTTGCTCCCAGTTCTATTGATAGCCAGGTTTGGCTAAGTCCCATTAATTCAGACTATGTTTGATCCTGCGCATGTTGGACGCTGTCAATTCCTGGAGCCTTTCATCCCATATTCAGAAAATGCAAATGGCAAAGTTCAAAGAAGGCCACCATCAATCCTGACCCTTGCTTTTCTGGTGGCTGAATTGGCCATTACCTTAAAAATGATGCATTGATCTCTGGGCTGCCCTTCCACCTCACACTTTCAAACAAAAGTTCTAAGCTGCTACAAGAGCTCAGGGTCACAACACTGGAGACCTGGCGTCCACCCTCACAAACAGCCATTAGCTTTGCTTATCTTTTGAACTGGGCTAGAGATTTACCTGATGATCCATTATAATTAGGTTATCCTTGACTCTTATGGGTCACATCCGAGGCACAGAGGGAGATGTTGGGTCCTCTTTGCGTGCACACACACACACATCTACTCACCCTACCCCAGCCCCGAGGCTGCTAATCTTAATTGAATCCATTTCTTGGCATATGTTGACAGTGAAAGATTGCTTGAAGCTGGGAGGCCTGGCTGGACAGAGCATCCAGAATGAGTAGGAGGGGAGGGGGGGATTAATGTGTACATTTACTCCCATTGACGTCCATTCTTCAACAGTCCTGGGTGACGTACCGCTCACCACCTAGCTTTTGAGCAATTACTTCTAAGTGTTCCTCTCTTCGTACTTCCCAAGACTTGGAGAAACTCATTTGCTTGAGATGAGACCAGTGAAGATATGTATTGCTCTCTCCTCCATGTCATCTTCAGTTTTTGGCGGATGGACTCTGTGGATTTCAGCTGGTCACTCTTAGAATCAATATCTAGAGAGAGGTTCTGAAGCCAGGCAGATGGTCATTCAGTGAAGTTGGCCTAGGATGTCTCCTTTATACCATATCGGGGCCTCTCATTGATTTTTCAAATTCTAAAATGCTGGTAGGCGATTAAGATTCCCAATCTGTGCTGATCTCCAACCACCCAAGGTAGGAATCTGGTTCGCAGGCTGCACGCCATCCCAATGCCAAACGTCTTCTAATATGAATGTTTGAAGATGAGCTTAAGGTGTCCTATACCTCTAGCCAGTTGTTTTTACTGAATTAACTGAATTACATAGTTGATTGAGGATCCCGAGGATGTTTGTGGGGGTAGGAGATGCATCTCAATTTTGTGATCTTCTGGAAGGTCGTAAGAGGCAACTGGGGGGCTTTTTTGAGCAGTAGTTACAAGGGTGGGAATTAGAGGGTTTTCAGGAGATCAGGGGATCTTCTAGTCCAATCTCCTGCCCAAGACTGGAGTCTTCGTATCATCTTGGTTGTCCAATTTTTTCTTGAAAACCTCCAGTGTCACACAAAAAGCAGCTACATCATCTTTCGGGTCCACCACTGTGGATAGATTTTGGTTCTGATGAGAAATTAGAGAAACAAAATGAACATTTGCCTCCCTGAATAAAATTCTCTTGGTCTAATGGGTTTGCAACGGAACAAAAATCCTTTGACCCACAAATAATGAACTCTAAGCAACTCTCCACAGAGAGTTGAGTTTTTGAGGTCCTTCTCATGACTCCCTGCTCTGGTGGTGCCAAAAACCATTCCAGCACCTTCAAATCTTGTGTGGGCCACTCCTGCTGTCCTTCCTTTCACCCTCACCAACCATGCTATTTGGGAAAACACAGCTGGCAACAATTCACCAAGGTCCAAGGCATTCTTTGAAGACATTCTTAATCATTGCAAGTGATTCTGCGCCAGCAGTTCTGGAGAAAAGGGAACACGTAAATGAAGATTTTTTTTTTTGCTGTTCCAACAAGCCCCATGTTTTTCCACTCACAAGAGTTATTTTCGTATTCATATGACCAAAGGGGAACCATCTGTGACGGAGAACGTTTACCCCTCAGCTTTCCGAGAAACACTTTCCATCCTTTGCCATGAGGCAAATATTCCACAGATGGGCCTGAGCCTTGAAGGAGTTGGTTTTTCCAGAATAATTAGAACAGCTTTTATTGAAAACAAGAAGCCCTTGATTTGTATTTGAGGTCCTCGATCTATTTTGTCGCTGCAGAAAGAGAGGAGTAACGGTTCTCCTTCTGATGGTTCAGCCAGTTGAACAAGAGTCTGCAACGCCAGTTTCCCTTTAGCAATGTTTAATTCAATTGTACTTCAGTCTTATTTCTTTTTTTGGGGGGGGGGGAATCTGTCAATAGGCTGCCATCCCACAGGTGAGGAATTTATCTCTACAGCCTATTCTCTTAGGGAAGATGGTATCACTCCTTCCAGATGGACTCAGCTGAAGAATAAATTCCATTTCCTCTTATCAATGACAGCCATCCCATTTACATATTCTGCTGGCGAAACTGATAATGGGTGGGTGGAGTGATTAATGGGCCATGATCTACTGATAGATACCTGTTTGATCAATGTCCAGCAAATAGAAATGTCTCTTGTAGAAAATAGGGCAAGTCCTTCCATCCACCAAGGAATCCCTCCACCACAAAACTACTCCTTGAGTAAGGTAGTAAAACATTTCATAGTCATTTCGGGCTTCTGAACGTTCAGAGAAGATAATTACTCAGGAGTAAAAAATATTTAAGGATGGGTATCTTGGGCTGTTTCTTCAAAATTGCCATTATTCCAGTATTTTCTCTTTCTTAATCTTCTGTTTTCCTTTTGACAGCTTCTATAGGACTGTGTTTGTGTATCTGTGTACATACACACAAACATATATATACAAATATACATAAATGTATATGAGAGAGAGAATGATGGAGTTAAACAATTCCTCCTCTCCTCCTCCTCCTCCTCCCTCCTCCTCCTCCTCCTCTCTTCGAGGCCTCCTCCTCCTCCTCCTCCTCCTCCTCCTCCTCTCTCTCCTCTTCCCTCCTCTTCTCTTCTCTTCTTCTTCTTTTCTGATTCTCTTCTTTCTTCTTCTTCTTCTCCTCCTTCTACTCCTCCTCCTCCCCTCCTCCCTCCCCCTCCTCTCCTCCTTCCTTCTTTCTTCTTCTTCTTCTTCTTTCTTCTTCTTCTTCTTCTTCTCTTCTTTCTTCTTCTTCTTCTTCTTCTTCTTCTTCTTCTTCTTCTTCTTCTTCTTCTTCTTCTTCTTCTTCTTCTTCTTCTTCTTCTTCTTCTTCTTCTTCTTCTTCTTCTTCTTCTTCTTCTTCTTCTTCTTCCAGGCTGTTTTCTGTATAGTTGATTTGACTGAGACCTCTTCAATCAAGGTTGAACTTATCCTGCTATATATTTATTGCGATCATTTAATCAGAAAAATTCAGCCACGTGAACTTATTCCCAAGAGGGGGGTACTTCAAAAAGGAGAGAATGAGAAAGTACTAAAAAATGCAAATATGCTACCAATTGGCAGAAGGGAAAGCTTTCTTGTAGTGAACATTTAAGGTTGTTAGACTTTATTGTATTTTCATATCTTGTTAGCTGCTGAGAGACTTGAGGTCGGCAAAGCACATTTGATTAATAAAAAATGATAAATACATAAATGAAACGCAATCCACACGAGTCTTTTTCTGAAAAGAGGAGAAACTGATCTTTGTGAATCTGAAATGGGACAATCTCAGCCATCTCACTAGAAATAAAACACAGTTCGTATCATAAAGCCGTGATTTGTTTCGCTGTAGTTTAATGAGTAAACCACTATTGGCTGGATTGGCACACACTAAGCCACAAACCACAATTTACAACCAGATCAGCTTGTTTTGCTAAGCTAAAACTTTCCAAACCAAAAGCAAATTAGTCACAACGAGTGAGAACCAATAATAATAATAAAAAAAAAAAAATTACAGGATAATTTATTCCGCGCGGCACCCTTTAAAATAACAGCTTTAATCCTGTAACAACAACAACCGGCCAGGAGAAGAAGGAAATTCCAGAATTTGGGCCTCATCACTCCCTCGCTTTAGCCACCCACTTAAGGAGAATCTCTGGGAATCACAAACTGGTTCAGCAGGTCGGTGTGGGATTAAAGGATTCCTTGAGGTCCTCTGGATTGAATCTCTTTAAAGGTTGACAGATTTGCAGCCTGCACAGCTACTGAAATCCTGATACCACAGGATCATATCAGCCCATCCGAGCTAACAACTTTGAAACTTTATTCTGGATTCATTATTTTGAACCACCTTCACACACCGGAGCAACGACCATTTATAATCCGCTAAAATGGCCTGTTTCTTCTATGCAAGGCCATCTATGCTTTGAAGAAAGGCCACAGTGTCAATTAGACTGTTTCAGAATTGTGCATACTTCATGCGCTGTACTTTCGAAGGACGTGACACGAAGGAGGGCAGGAGTGTTGCTCCTGTCTTGCGATCCGCCTCTATGCTTGTTCTCCAGCGGTGGTGGGCAGAGTCTCACGTAGCTTGAGGATTTGCATGGTTGGCAAGCTGCTTGTCAGTCCACTCCAACCGATAGTCCCCAGATGTCACGTGTGTGTGTGTGTGTGTGTGTGTGTGAGTGAGAAGTGAGATGAGAAACAAACAGGCTGAAAAATGAAGAGACGGATACATCTTCACTGTCCAGATAGAATACTAAAAATCCCCAGGAACCCTCAAGCTGGTTATTTTTTACCCTCTCCATTTTAGCTTAATGCCATCTCTTTTTAGATCTTCGATTTCCCCATGCTGGATCTTACATTCGTAGTGGGATAGCACAGGAGTAGAAGTCTCTACAACGTGGACACACAAACTCTTATAGTTTCACGGCTTCCCTCTCAATTCTAGTAGCGGTAAGTTGGGCAATCGTCTCTCCACATTTGGCTTTGAAAATAGAGAGGTCGTCCTTGATTTTTAACCATTTGGTTAGTGATGGTCTGAAGTTACAACGGTACTGAAAAAAGGAACTTACGACTGTTTTTCACACTTACTACCATTGCAGCCTGGTCAAAATCCAGACGCTTGGCAACTGACTCATATTTAGTCAGTTGTCCTGTGGTCACCTTTTGTGATCTTCTGGCAAGCAAAGTCAATGGGGGATTCACTTAACAGCCATGTTACTAACTTAAAACAGCTGCAGCGATTCACTTAACAACTGTGGCAAGAAAGGTCACACAATGGGGCAAACCCCACTGAACAACTGTCTTTCTTAGCAAGGGAAATGTTGGGCTCAGTTGCGATCGTAAGACGAGGACTTCCTGAATCCCATTGTTGATGTTTCTTTAAGCCAACGATAAAATACTTCATCGCCTCTACAGCCAGTTGTAGACCTGAGGTTATGATAATGTTTTTCTACCATATTTTTTGCCCTTTGCCCTTCCCCTCTCTCTTGTCCTCCTTGTAATATTATTTGTTGTTGTTTCATCTGTTTAAAGAGCTGTAACATCAGCCGCAGCCATTTAAGACTTCCTTTCATTAAAACTCAAGAGCTGTGTCCCCCATCTGTCATTTTCTAAAGTGTAACCACTCGAACGGTAAAAATAGCTCATTATAACAGCCAGCCATTGAAATACAAGAGTCAGCATTTCCCATAATCAATGTTCTCATTGAAAGGTTTACAATTTGCTTGCGTGAAGAATGAAGTCCAGCCCATGCTGGGATTTGGCATCTTATTGATGTCATTTATTGATGTTATTTATCCTGGATATTATTTATTAATCCGCCTCCTCTGACGGTAAGCACTTGGGATGAAAAGGACAAGCATTGCTGCCTTCCGTTCTGAAGAATGAAACTGCGCCAGGCCACACTAAGGTGAGCATGTGAGATTCATGTACCTTTCTGATGTGGCTGTTGAGTGGATGGTTAAGGAGCATTCCCTAAATTTAAGAAATGCAAACCAGAAGGGTGCACATTGATTAATATCTTCTCAGGTCCCACTTTTTTCTACTTCCTTAATATCACTTTATTTACCTTTCAAAAAAGGAATAACAAACTAAGAAACTGATTTTGAGAATAAAGAAACGAAAGAAGAAGAAGAGAGAAGAACATGCAGGAAAAAAAATACAAAGAACTTCTTCTAATATATCCAGTTTCCGAGAATGAATGAATGAATGAATGAATGAATGAATGAATGAATGAATGAATGAATGAATGAATGAATGAATGAATGAATGAATGAATAGCAGCCAGTTTGGTGTAGCAGTTAAGGTGCTGGCCTAGAAACCAGGAGACTCTGAGTTCTAATCCTGCCTTAAGCATGAAAGCTGTCTGGGTAATCTTGGACCAATCACCAGGAGACAGTGAGTTCTAGTTCCAGATTATTGCAAAATGACATCATGCCAAGTGTATTGGCTTTTTCACACAACCTGGTTGTTTGGGTAACTAAGAGCATTACAACACCAGTTCTGGTTTAGAAAAGGTTCCCAAACAAGCAAGCAGAGTGCCATTGATCGAAGAAAGTATTAGGCAATAGTAATGTTACAGCATCTTCCAGTAGATGCTGCTTTGAAGGAAATCCCACTGAAGATGTTGTGGTTGACCCCAAAATAAGTAGCTACCAAGAGGTCAGCCTTGAATGAATTACCTGGACTACTTCTGAGTGTATGATTGCAGCCTTCTAAATTAAGGAGTTTGTTTTCATCTCCTTCTCTATCTGCCACTTCTTTTTCCAGATGCTGTTTCCAATATTAAACCTGAATGGGCCGGTAACACTAGCTTTCTTTCCATCAGTAAACCCAAGCAAACATCTGTAGCTCTGTAAGGTTTTTGAAAAGGCGAACACAAATGAGCCCAGACAACATGGTTTAAAAAAATCTAAACTTTTGCTTTTTTTCCCTCTGCTCTTAGTCCCTGCTCTTATTAAAATAACATTTATTAGTGTGGAAGTGTATGAGAGAGAGAAAGAAAAAGAAAGAAAGAAAGAAAGAAAGAAGAAAGAAAGAAAGAAACAGAAAGAAATAGAAATAGAAATAGAAATAGAGAAAGAGAAGAAAGAAAGAAAAAAGAAAGAAAAATAATGTGAGAGAGATAAAGAAAGAAAGAAAAAAGAAAGAAACAGAAAGAAATAGAAATGAGAGAGAAAGAGAAAGAAAGGAAGGAAGAAAAAAAGAAAAAAGAAATAGAAAGAGAGAGAGAAAGAGAAAGAGAAAGAAAGAAAGGAAGGAAGGAAGGAAGAAGAAAGAAAAAAGAAAGAAAGATAATGTGAGAGAGAGAGAGAAAGAAAGAAAAAAGAGAAACAGAAAGAAATAAAAATAGAGAGAGAAAGAGAAAGGAAGGAAGGAAGAAAGAAAGAAAAAAGAAAGAAAAATAATGTGAGAGAGATAAAGAAAGAAAGAAAAAAGAAAGAAACAGAAAGAAAGAGAAATGAGAGAGAAAGAGAAAGAAAGGAAGGAAGAAAAAAAGAAATAGAAAGAGAGAGAGAAAGAGAAAGAGAGAAAGGAAAGAAGGAAGGAAGAAGAAAGAAAAAAGAAAGAAAGATAATGTGAGAGAGAGAGAGAAAGAAAGAAAAAAGAGAAACAGAAAGAAATAAAAATAGAGAGAGAAAGAGAAAGGAAGGAAGGAAGAAAGAAAGAAAAAAGAAAGAAAAATAATGTGAGAGAGATAAAGAAAGAAAGAAAAAAGAAAGAAACAGAAAGAAAGAGAAATGAGAGAGAAAGAAAGGAAGGAAGAAAAAAAGAAATAGAAAGAGAGAGAGAAAGAGAAAGAGAGAAAGGAAAGAAGGAAGGAAGAAGAAAGAAAAAAGAAAGAAAGATAATGTGAGAGAGAGAGATAAAGAAAGAAAAAAGAGAGAAACAAAAAGAAATAAAAATAGAGAGAGAAAGAGAAAGAGAGGAAGGAAGGAAGGAAGGAAGGAAGAAAAAGAAAGAAAGAAAGAAAGAAAGAATTCTTTGCCATTCTTTTGATTCGCATTCCTATGTTCCAAATGGAAAGAAATTGAAAGAGTAAAGGTAGAAACCTTTGCATCTGATTAGTTAACTTCAGGGTGAGCTAGGAAAAACAAACCAGTCTCACCTGGGCCACGGTTATCAGATTTATTATCAACTTTTCAAGAATTGCAACAGAAGCCAAACCCCGCCCTCCTCCTGATACCTGCTAAAATTACTCCTAAGAAGCACAGCGTTGGAAGTGTGCATGACTGGAGGAAAGCATCTGGTGTAAGAGGCCACTTGACCTTTTGAAATAATCAGGAGACT
Organism: Azemiops feae; assembly: GCA_023970755.1. NCBI lineage: Eukaryota > Metazoa > Chordata > Lepidosauria > Squamata > Viperidae > Azemiops > Azemiops feae. Next base: position 943,909 of record JALGBA010001154.1, read on the forward strand.
CGGCAAGAGGCACCCAATGACCTGAAACTGTTCATAATGACCATTGACAGCAAAGCCAACTTGCCTACCGCCAGATTCGGCAAATCCAAAGAGCGATTTGGCATCGTGAAAAGTGAGCTGCCCTTTGTTTCTGATCCTTCCAAGGTCGGGAGAAACGCACTGAGGAAGACTTCCAACTCCCAGACTCCTAGAAATAGGATTCAAAACACATAGTTATTATTTGTCCCTGGCCCACGAAGGCCAAATTAGGAGATCTACCTTTTAATTAGCTTGCTTTATTTTATTGATCTTCTACAAATAGCTCAGGACTGAAAACATAGCCAACATACCTTCCTCCTCTTATTTTCCCCACAACAACAACAACAACCCTGTCAGGTGAGCTGGGCTGAGAGAGAGAGAGAGAGAGAGAGAGGGACTGGCCCAAAGTCACCCAGCCGGCTTTCATGCCTAAGGCGGGACTAGAACTCACCGTCTCCTGGGGGATTGGCCCCAAATCATCCAGTCAGCTTTCATGTGTAAGGCAGGACTAGAATTCATTGTCTTCTGGTGACTGGCCCCAAATCACCCAATCAGCTTTCATGCCTAAGGCGGGACTAGAACTCACCGTCTCCTGGTGATTGGCCCAAAGGCACCCAGCTGGCTTTCCTGCCTAAGGCAGGATTAGAATTCACAACACCTAGCTTTTTAGCCTGGTGCCTTAAACCACTAGACCAAACTGTCTCTCTTCCTCTTATCTTACCACTACTCATTACTACTTATTACTTTGCTACTTAGTACTACTTATCCATTTTATTGTCACTCTGGGAAAAAGCAGCAATTGTTCTGAAATATATTGCTCAGTCGAAGTGCTAGGACTCCGTTTAAAAATGTGCATTTTCCCATGATCCTTGTTTCTTTTTGAGATGGCTGGAAACAACTCGGAGAAGGGTGGGAAAGCTGAGTTATTTTGTCTTAATAAGGAAACCGAGTAATGCACACAGCCAAATAACATTAATGGTGCTTTTCAGCATAGAAAATCTGAAAAGGCAGCCGGGATGATGCAAGAGAGAGTCAGACACAGATGAGATTTTACCCAAAAGCGAGCCGGCCTTTGCTTTGACACGTTTGCTTGAAATGTCACTCAGATGTCTTCCTTCTGGATTCAGTCCTCCCAAGGGATTGGTAGTACACAAACAGGACTCATCCTGGCATGCCCAGATTCTGAAACTTATGATTTGTCATGGTTGCAAGTCTCAAAAGCTAAACTCGAGTTCCACGCAATTGGTCCCCTGTGGCTTGACCAGGTTTTTTTTTGTTTGCTGACAGCAAGGAGGCCATCATTTGATGCTGCTTCGTTTTCTTCTTCAACATTCTTGCTCTTCACAGAGATGGGGTCAGTTAGAGCTGGCTTTCCTCCCCTCTCTTATTTCTTATAGGGAACAGTCCCAACTGGTAGAGCCGTGGTGGCGCAGTGGTTAGAATGCAGTACTGCAGGCTACTTCTGCAGTTTGGCAGTTCGATTCTCACTGGCTCAAGGTTGACTCAGCCTTCCATCTTTCTGAGGTTAATAAAATGAGGACCCAGATTATTGGGGGCCATAGGCTGACTCTGTAAACCGCTTAGAGATGGCTGTAAAGCACTGTGAAGCGGTATATAAGTCTAAGTGCTATTGCTATTAGGCAAGATGCTCATACAAATCAACAATGCTTTAGCTTTCATAAAGATGGAGAGAAACCACCTCCAGTTGAAACCCAAACAAACTCTGGAACCGATTTACAGGAGAATTGAGAATACTCATGAGTAGGGTGAAGAGCGCGAGAACAAGGGTTGATGTTGAGTGGATTTAAAGCCCAGAGAGTTTAGGATTGCAGCTCGGGAACAAGGCATTTTTGTTGTCCACAGGGGAGAGGAAGATGGTACCACCATGTGCCACGAATCCATTGAAGCTTGGTACTCAACCAACGGATTGATCAACAAACACATTGATGTCAACGCTGCTAACATTGGATGTTCTTGCTTTGACAAGAACATCCAATGTTAGCAGTGTTGACAATTGATTCGGAACCAGCCTCCGGGCCTGTAAGGAGTCGGATCAATCGAGCAACCAACCAACGACAGCACCAACCACCTCTTCAGCAGCTGATCTTCGCACAATGCAACCAGTCGATTGTGCAACCAACTGACTACGTGAGCACAGAAGTTCAACATAAGTGAAGGAGAACTGAACCCAAGACACACTTAAACCGAAGTCCGACTGACCATGTTACCTAAGCTGGTGATGAAACATTCGGAAGCTAAAAGGCAAGCTTGGCGAACAAACCACTGCCAACAAGGTGCCACCTTTTCACCCTATGGGAAAGTTTACTGGGTGGACACCTGAAAACAGCAGAGTGGTTTAGTGTCAGTAGGGCAGGCCATTTGTCCTGCAGCTGTCTTCTCCAACGCCTTGTGATCATTTCCCAGCATCTACAACCTGACTTATCAGTCTCAAGTGGCTTAATAGTATGCTTGCTACTCTAACTCCCTCTCAAAAAAAACAATCATATCTTAAGCACCGGGTGTACCATACAGTTCTTCCTGTGCTGTGTTTCTCCTCGCCACTCTACACACATTAGCTAATGATCCTTATTTCTAATTAGTGGAAATTGACTATGGTCAAAAGGGACACTTGAGTCAATTAACCAAATTATATATTCAAATCTCTGAGCTCCTGACCCAGAGCTTTTTCACATAGTTGATGAAGACATCACCAAGCAACTGCGAAGCCCAAATTAAAGTCTCTGGGCTTAGGTGGGGGGGGGTTAGAAGTGGGAGAGGAACACGGTAAGAAAGTGTAGCTAATCTTATCATTCTGGAATGAAAGCTTTCCCCTTGAGACAGAAGCCTGAAAAAACTAAAGGTCTGATTCGGGCATTCTCCTAGCCGTTGCCGCTTGTCCCATTTAAGTCGTTTCAGATTAAATTCTTTTCCGTTGCTCATGGCAAGGTCAGTAGATGGTCATTAATTGGGGGTCCCCAGGCCAAAGAAGAATCATAGAGGTTACACCAAAGTTGAAGACTCCTGCTTGACTGTTTTCTTCAACCTCACGGAAGCAAACAAGAAGTGGGCAAGAAAATGTTTTGTGATGGGATAGAAAATCATGTCTGAAGATTATTTAGCCATACACTCTATTAATAGGCAAGGTTTGTGCGCTCCAAATGAGGTCATAATGGAGGAAGGGAAACAGAAGAATGAATAATTTGTACCAATCCTGAAAATGAGATTCTTTTTTGGCAGAAGCTAGGACTTTGTACACAGCCCTAAAATACATACAGTTTGACCATCAATGATCTTCAGATGATACAAGGCGATCAAACATTTCCAAAGTTTATATCCTTTACTGTCCATTGCCTGAGGTTTGAATTGACTCAGCTGGGCTCCTTCCACAAGTGGGAGATGGAGTCATCTGAAATCAGCCCCAGCCCCATAGATTTAGGATTCTGAGGAACTCAGGAAGCCAAGCCAGTTAACTATTAACTTACTATTCGTTCCAAAGGAAATACTGTGAAAATTCTTGCTTCATCCCGTTTCCCACCTTCTGAGATTCCCATGAATTTTGCCAAACAGAAAAACATAATTATGGCTAGCAAGCATCTTTCATCCTCTACTATCTCACCATTCTTGAGAAGTCTATAATGCTGGGATAGGTGGGAAGAAAGAGAAGATGGCTAGTAGCAGGCTAAATGGAGCTGAAGGGCCTGGAGGAGTTTTATCTTCATGGTCACTAAGAGTCACGATGGTGGTGGTGGTGGTGGTGGTGACGATGATGATGATAATGATGTTATCCATTCAGTTGCGTCCAACTCTTGGCGACACTATGGGCCAGGTCTCTCCATATCTTCCTATCTTGCACTACTCCTTCGAGTAGAGTCAACATAATCCATCAAAAACACTCTTACTAGTCTTATTTGGTCATGGCCATTCAAGACGATTACAAGACCATTTGCAGAGAGTCAACCCAGCAAAGAAAAAACAAGGGCAGAGGGCTGGAGGATAGGGCTACTTGGGGAAATGGGGCTGCCTTCAGCCCCTTCAAAACCCTCATTTTGCACTCTCTGTTTATGTGTATATTTAGTGGGACTCCTGGCTGATGAGAAGGTAGCTGCTTGTGAGGATGATGGAAAAGTGATGGGGGAATGGGATGGGAGAGAAGAAGGCAGGGCTTCTGCCATCCAGCTATAAAATCTGGACACTGCACCCAGCCCAAATTGTATCACCCAAGCTCTAATTTTATCTCCTTTGAGAAGTAATTTTCCTTTGGCATTTACAGTATTTCCTTTCCTAATTGCATCTTGTAATTAACACAGGAAGGTAAACAGTAAAAAACAAAAACAAAAACTAGCTGGTTTGGGTATTAGGAGGTGTTTTCATCCGAGTGCTTCCTCTTAAAAACAACTTTCTTCGTTCTCTGTTTGAGCTCTGCCAATAGAAGTTCCTATCTCAAGGTACAGGGTTGAATTTCCAGGAATTGCAAAATAGGCAGCAGCATTTCACAACAGCAATGTTGTAATAATATAGCTTATGTGGTTGGCTTTACTATGTTCTTTCAACTCAGGATTAGTTCAAAGAAATTAGAGTGAAATTGGATTAATTGGTATGGGTTAATGTAAGAATGGATAATCATTCATCATAATACGAGATTTCTCATTCTCGTTGGATCATAGTCCTGGTTTGTTGTAAAGCCTGCATTGGGCGGGAGGGGAGGATAAAATCGACTGCATAGACAACTCTACCAGAAATGCTAGGGTTTCCCCCCCCCCCAATTTCCCATTTTTTGTAAGTTGGTTGGTTGATTATACATTGGCCTATTTTAGCATTCTTGTTAAAGTTTGCATTGAAAAGTATATACATTTTGGGACAGAGTTCTCTAAACAAACATATTTTGGCCTGGGGTCCCAAAGGAGATACTCCATGCCTCGACCCTGTTGTATATCTGTTCCTTCCCTAACTAATTTTTGTTCATTTTAATCTTAATATTTTAATCTTAATATGTATTATTTTAATAATGTTTTATATTGTCATTTTTTTAAATTTTGTAAGCAGCCCAGAGTTGCTTGATTGCAGGATGGGTGGCATATAAATTTTAAAAAAATCAATCAAATATTTTTGTCCCCTCTTTGACAAAGAAGTTGTCTCCCAGACAGAATGCATGTTTGTGCAGATCTTTTGCTGAAGGCAATGAAATTTGGCTTCCTGCACTGCCTCCAATAATAAACAATAAATGTTATCTGCCACCGTTTCTTGTTGCGGATAACATTTATTAAAATTTATTTAATAAACATTAAAATTTAACATTTATTGAAAAACATTTATCGCACTGAGTTATTCTGTGTGGAATTGGCTGTGGTGAGTGGGCCACGGCGTATTGTCCTAGACCCATTGGAGGCAGTGCATGAAGCCAAATTTCATGGGCCTTCAGCAAAAGATCAGCAGAAACAAGTTGGCTGCAGCAAGATGGACATATGTGATGGACATGGCAAGTTGGCTGTGGTGCATTGTCCCGTTTCATCCTCAAACAATGCAAAACGAAGTCAGTGGATTTCTCTCCCATCGTAGTAGCGATGCTGCTAAGAGAGAGAGACGATCCCGTTGTAACTCTAGAAAGAGTACAGAGAAGAGCAACAAAGATGATGATAGGACTGGAGGCTAAAACATATAAGGAACGGTTGCTGGCATTGGGTATGTCTAGTTTAATGAAAAGAAGGACGAGGGGGGACATGATAGCAGTGTTCCAGTATTTGAGGGGCTGCCACAAAGAAGAGGGAGTCAAGCTGTTCTCCAAAGCGCCTGAAGGCAGGACAAGAAGCAACGGATGGAAACTAATCAAGGAGAGAAGCAACCTAGAACTGAGGAGAAACTTCCTGACAGTTAGAACAATTAACCAGTGGAACGACCTGCCTCCAGAAGCGGTGAATGCTCCAACACTGGAAGTTTTTAAGAAGAGACTGGAGAGCCATTTGTCTGAAATGGTATATGTCTGAGCAGAGGGTTGGACTAGATGACCTCCAAGATCCCTTCCGACTTTATTATTATTATTATTATTGTTATTGTTATTATTATTGTTATTGTTATTATTGTTATTATTATTATTGTTGTTGTTATTATTATTATTATTATTATTATTATTATTATTATTATTATTATTATTATTATTATTATTATTATTATTATTATTATTATTATTATTATTATTATTATTATTATTATTATTATTATTATTATTATTATTATTATTATTATTAAACTCCAAAGTCCACAAAAGCAAAAACTGATATTATTCCTAGCCTATTGGCTGTCAAAGGCAAGCTCCGGGCTTAGCGATCTCTGGGTTTCAACCTGGCAGCTATTCCAGGTGATGCGTTAGCAATTGATGTGAACAGACCCACGGAAGGGACCTTGTTTTCATATCAGGAGAAACAAATGAATTCACCCTGAACAACAGTTTTTGTACTCCGGGAGATTAATATCTGTGTTGCGCAGGCTTGCTGAAAATAAATTAACTTGTGATGACACAATTACTGTCTTAACAGCATTCATTGCAGACAATTACATGGTATATAAGATACTTAATGTAGTTTTGTGATGAATTTAGGAAATAATTGAGTCAGAAGCTGGTGCTTCATTCCATATCGTGCTAGGACATCAGTAAGTGGGTGATTTCCAGTAAGCAGAAATGTAAATCAGGTGTTCTTTCCCTGGTAGCGAGAGCAATCCTGGCTAATCATTCATAAAGAATAATTTATCTTCTCATTTACATACTGTCTATTTTTGCCAGCAGACTGTTGATCATTCATTGAGTATTTATTCCTAGCAGTTTTTCATTGAGGCTGTTTCTTTGAAGAAAGCCCAAGACACCCAGAAATAGCTTTGGGGCATCTGAATAACTTAACAGTAAGTAAGTAAAGTAAGTAAAGAAGACAGTCCGTTTTGTCAGACGCAAAAAATAGAATTATTGATTGGTGTCGTGCTTGCTTTCTTTACTGTTTGTTGATTACCAATAAAGGAGAATATTTGTAGCTCAGGGTTGAAATGAGGGGTCCTTGGTATTCTCTGAGCTTGCTTTGTTTTCTTGCAGACGTTTCATTACCCAACTAGGTAACATCTTCAGTGCTAGAAGGAACTGAGGTTTGGGAGGAGGAGGAGGAGGAGGACTGTGGGGTCCTTGGTTCTCTCTGAGCTTGGTGGTTTTTTTGCAGATGTTTCATGACCCATCTAAGTAACATCATCAGCGCTGGTCTGTTTGTGGATTGATGGACTGATGGATTGAAGTTCCATTCAAAAGATTCAGATCAGTTAAAGTTAGGTTAATTTTTGTCCCCTGTTTCCCGTCATTGGTCATGGAAATCTAATTGGTGAAAAACAAAACAAAATCCTAAAGTCTTTTTTTCTGTCTTCTTCCTGGAAAATGCATGTTCTCAGGCTTTGTTCAATCTCAAGTGAAAAGGGAAAAATGGAGATTTTTTTTGAGCTTCCAAATATATTATTTTGACTGAATTCCACCACAGATTTTTTTTTTTTAAAAAAAAAGTTTTAGCACAACACACATCATTTTTTTGACTGCTCTTTCTGGAGCTGCATGTAAAATTCATATTCCTGCCATGACCTTTTCTCTTTAAATGGTTTCATCATTGTGAACGACATAGGCCAAAGGAAAAATGTAAAAATGTTCATTTCTAAGAAGGTTAAGCAATTCTCGCTGTGTCCTTTCCACATTAATCTAGACCTCTCTGACATGAAAACAGTGGTCGCTTTAATTACACTTTGGTGTCAAAGGACACTTGAGACAAACAGAAACTAAACATTCTGATTTTCAGGGTTCATCCTTGTTCTTTAATTCAAGGTCAGGAAGTTCAAAAATTCTCTTCGCCAGGACATCAGTTAAAGAAAGGGAAGCAAAGCTGGCCATTTGATACTTGGCTTGAAGTTTAATGGAGTTGTCTTATATTTATGTACTGTACAGTATATGTCACTTCTTCCTTGTCAGGAAGTTTCCTCTGTCCTCGGTCAATTTTAGAGAGAGAAGAAGACAGGAGAGGGAGAAAGAAAGAGAAAGAAAGAAAGAAAGAAAGAAAGAGAAAGAAAAGGAGGGTGGGATGGAGGAAGGAAGGAAGGAAGGAAGGAAGAAGAGGAGGGAGGGAGAAAGAAGAGAGGAAGGAAGGAAAGAAGGAAGGAAGGAAGGAAGGAAGGTGTCAACGCTGCTAACATCGGATGTTCTTGCTTGACAGAAGGAAGGAAGGAAGGAAGGAAGGAAGGAGAGAGGGAGGGAGGGAGGAGAGAGAGAAAGAAAGTCAGAAGAGAAGGAGGGAGGGAGGGAGGAGGGAGGAAGAACAGGGAGGGAGGAAGGAAGGAAGAGAGAGGGAGGAGAGAGAAGAAAAAAGAAAGACAGAAGAGAAGGAGGGAGGGAGGGAGGAAGGAAGAAGAGGGAGGGAGAGAGAGAGAGAAAGAAAGAGAAGAGAAGGAGGGAGGAAGGAAGAACAGAGGAAGGGAGGAAGAAGAGGGAGGAAGGAAGGAAGGAAGGAAGGAAGGAAGGAAGGAAGGAAGGGAGGAAGGAAGGAAGAAGAGAAGGAGGGAGGGAGGGCAGAACTTCTAAAGCTGAGAATCAAGGCCATGCGAAATTTCAAGAAGACGGGATGGGATGTAGAACTTCCCACTCAAAGACGATGGTTGGATTCTGGGAAATCTGTGTGGGCTGGTCTTGGGAGTTGCTTGGAATACCTTCTTTGTGAACCACCACAAGTAGGCCAAAGAGATTGCCAGTTTCTTCGATATGCCATGAATCACATCTCCTCAGGGTTCTCTGGGCAAGGGTGGAGAGGCGTGGTTGGGGAGAAGCTGCCAAACAAATTAGAATGTAACAGTATTGGAACACTGACGCAAGCTGCCTCTGCGCATTTTTCTCAAGCTCGGTCCAAGTTTTGCAACCCTGTTGTCCGAATCTCAAAAAAAGAAGGAGGCACTTTCCTTCGTTTACTTTGGGCTTAGTTATTTTCACGCCCATCGACCAGACTTAACTTTGAGCTAAACCGAGTCCCGTCATTCCATGGAAAACAAACGTATCTTTTATTGAGGCTTCTTTGACGCTGTACTGATGTTTTGGCAAAACCCTTACAAATCCCAGATCAATAATTTAAGGTTGGACCACCTTGTTTTCATTGGCAATGGACAGCATGAAGAGGCTTGTTGTCCGTCTGTCTGTCTGTCTGTCTGACATGTTATTTCTGCATGCTGGCTGGGGAATTCTGGGACTTGAAGTCCATGTGTCTTAAAGTTGCCAAGTTTGAGAAACAGCTGTTTTAGATAATTAATCAAGACAGGTTTTTTTTCTCCATACTTTGTGTTTTTGTTCCAGACCACCTGCTGCTGTAGCTTATGCACTTTTTTCAAGTTGAGGTGGTTTTTTGTGTACGTGTGTTTTTTTTTTTTTTAGCCTCTCAAATCTCCACCATGCAGATGACATCAAAGCCTTTTGTGAATAAATAAACCCTGGTATCTTCTCTTCCATTTCATCAGTCTTTTGTTTTTTCTAGCAGTAGCTTATGCTACTTAAGCGGCGTGTTGATTAGTCCTTAGCAGACAGTTTCGTAGACTCTAATCTGGGAGCCACCCACGAAATTCCCTTGCAAAAGGTACAGAAACTCCATATGGCATCTGTGTTGGCTTATGGAGCAATATTGCTCGTATTCATTCAAAATTCAGAAGTCCCCCGAAGTTCTGAGGAACTTCGTGGACATCGGAAAGAAGCTGCAGAATTATTCCTTTCTACCTGAAAGGAATCAAGATTTGCACTGAAGGTCCAGAAAATGTTGTAAATTGTTGTGGGCGGGCATGTGAGATAATTAACCACTGTTGTTTATCAGCTAAACATTCGTTGTTGTTGTTGTTTTAAAGCCTTCCCCCCCCCCTCTTTTGGCAAATATGGCTGGCAAATATTTTGCAGAGGTTACCGGTGGCCGGATGTAAAGAGAGAAAGGGAACATTTCTGGCCGAAGGTAGGCCACGCGTGAAAATCCTTCTTTATTTCCTCTTTCTTGCATCACATCACCGATTTGATGCTCCTAATATCTGTAGGATGTGGACTTTGCATCTGACTTCAGCAAAGCCAACAGCTTTCAGCACACATTGGGTATCCCTGTTTTGAATTATAATGTAACAGTCTCACTTTTTAAATTCAGGACGTTTCATTGTTAATGAAGAGAACCTCAAATAGATACAAAGTATTCATGTATGTATGTATGTATGTATGTATGTATGTATGTATGTATGTATGTGTGTGTGTATGCATGCATGCATGTATGTAATTTATTTGCTGCCCATTTCATATCAAAATGACTCCAGGAGGCTTACAGCATTAAAACATTAACATCCTAACAGATAAATATTGATAAGCACCATCGAATTGTCACCAGTTTTTATTAGTTTATCAAAAGGTAAAATACAGAAATACAAAGAAAAAATGAAGAGAGTGTGTGTGTGTGTGGGGAAAGGGGAGATGGAAAAAAATGTAGGGTAGACGGGGAAAAAGAAAGAAAAAAGCATTGAGTACCGACACTTTTTGGCAATAACGTTAAACCTTGACTTTTTACTTTTATATAATAATGTATACTAGCCATCTCTATGACACCAAACCTATCTAATCAGCCAAACCCAAAATCAAAGTTCCATTTTTTTCCCCACCTCAAGCACAAAATCCAAAAGTGGTTTCCAAGTAGAAAGAAAATTAATTGTGTTCCATTCTTTAATCAAAACAGTATCATTGAATTATGAGTTTTTCTGTGTCTTAGCTCAGTCTTTTCAGGCCTGGGGTCTCTCAGATATAATAATAATAATAATAATAATAATAATAATAATAATAATAATAATAATAATAATAATAATAATAATAATAATAATAATAATAATAATAATAATAATAATAATAATAATAATAATAATAATAATAATAATGTTGGAAGGGACCTTGGAGGTCATCTAGTCCAACCCCCTGCTCAGGCAGGAAACCCTTTTCCATTTGTTGGACTTTTAATTCAACTATCCTCCAACTGGCTCAGTCTGTTTAGCTAAGTCGGAGATAAATGGCTTACTGTCCTCCAGATACTTGGGGGGAAAAACCTCTTCCCCAGTTCCATCCATTGACTGTGGTACTTTGACCTGATGCAACCTGGGAGCCCAGAAGACCTAGAGCTATCGAATCATTGGCTAATCCTCACACGAATCCTGAAGCCACATGTTAGTTGTGGGAGAGCAAGGGAAGCCAGGGTAAATTTGTCTGATGTAATTGGGTATAATTCTGAAAGTCTTACGTGGGTTGGGTAAGATCATGGCAAACTTGCAGCAATGTATATCTCCTTCCAGATCACGGTGTGCTGACAACGGAGGAGCACTAACAACTCAGGATTGGGCCCAGTTAATCATGCACATTTGGAGAGAGATTACACAGATACCCAAAACATGTTTAGCAAATACCTGATGGTTGAGCGTACCAGTTTTCCCAGAGACAGCGGAGAAATGAAAAGCAGCAGCAGAAAGAAGGGCTGATCAGATGATTGCTATCTGGCCAGGTGAGGCTCCTGGCAAGTGTGTGTTTACAGAACAGTTTAAAAGTTTTTAATTAATTGTTGAGATTGTGCCTGTGTGTGTCAAGAAGGTAACCTACAAAAGCATTTCCGATCAAGCCTCTGGCAATTACAATCCTACGGGGTGGAGTACATACTAGGAGGATTCGTGGCCATTGTTTGGAAGGATTTTCAATCCATCCCGATTCGGCTGTAACATTCATTTGTAGTGCAAGGCTAAAGCCGCTTTTCCAAATAGTAATCTGGGAGGAGATCCCACAATCTTTTATCATATGATAGATGTAATTATTTTATGTGGAGAGAAGTACTGGGGAATCTGAATGCAGCTCTTCTGAAGCCAGCTAGTTCTTGCTTCATTTCACCAGTGTGTGAACCTTTGTATAAAGATTTTGGGAGCTGAAGATCACACAACGTGAAGTTGCTAAGGTTGAAAAACATAGAATAACAGAATAACAGAGTGGGAAGGGACCTGGGAGGTCTTCTAGTCCAACCCCTTGCTTAAGAGGAGACCATGTACCATTTTAGATAATTGATTGTCCAATCTCTTATTAAAAACCTCCAGTGATGGAGCACCTACAACTTCTGGAGGCAAGTTGTTCCACAGATAAATTGTTCCAACTGTCAGGAAATTTCGCCTTGCTATAGATAAACTGCCATTACTTGGTGCTGAATTAACTTGAGCATTTTTCTGCAGGGACCATCAACTGATCCTTCCTTGTTGATCTATGTCTTTCTTTTCCCTGACTTTGGGATGTTTCCCACACCCCAAATCTAGGGTTTAAGATCTGCCTCTGGAGGCCAGGGGAACCATACAGCAGTCGAAGCCAGCAGAAAGATTGCTCCTTGGGTACATTGGGTTGACATCAGCCTAACCGATTTAATTCATTTGATTCATTTAATTGACTGAAATGGAACCATCGCTTGAAGTTCAAGCAAAGCCGAGGAAAAAACGTCCAGGAAGAACCAGTGGTGGGCTACTAGATTAATTTCTAAATGAGTCTGAGGGCTGGGCCCACCAGGAAGGCAAGAAGTAGAACAGGCTTCTTCTTACAAGCTTAGTCCTGCATGCTTAGCTTTTTTCCCCCTCCACCCACCCTATCTTCCTTTTTTTTTTCTTCCCAACAAGCAGTGTGGTCTTGCTCACTGCTAACACTCCAACGTGAAAGAGTGCCAGCCCTCCCTCCCTCCCTCTCTCTCTGTTGATCTGAGACACGATCATAAATCACATTATTTGGCTTCTGGCTGACGAAAACTCTGAAATAATCATGGCAAATCACGAGGACTTTGCGGTGGGTTCTTCGGTATCCCTTCCCGCCCTGCATCGGGGAAGGTGGGACATAGAGTTGTGATTTATAGCTCCTCTTTGGTGTTTTTAATTGAGAATTTACATGATAATTTGTGGCTACATGATTAGGTTGAGTTTATCTTCTGCAGCGATCTAGGAGAGTTGTTTAGAAAACCCTAGGGGTGCATACCAGCTTCTTCAGCTATTCAAACCAATTGCTGTTGAGCTAGAGTTGTGTTGTTTCCAACCCCCTTTTCTTTCTTTTTTTCTTTTTTTCTTTTTTAAAGAAAAAGAAATAGGAGAGAGAGAGAGAGAGAGAGATGGCTGAGTTTGGATGCAGTTTGATCTCCGCTAGAAAGGTCAAAGGTCCAATGACTCCTAAAGAGTGGTTAAAGCTAGGAGAGGTTTGTGCTGCAATTGTAAAACTAGATTCTCCCACAACGGTAGGTGGCTGTATAAATGACAAACTGTACTATAATCAGAGCTGTTACTCTATCAGACACATCTTCACCAGGGCTACATTTATGACTCCCTCAACCTGGGTTTATTTAACAGCTGTGGGAACATGTAGGGTTACCTTGCATGAGAGGTTAAGTCTCCTAAATTGCAGCCTGCACTTTAACTATTTTAGTTGGGGCGGTTCATAAAATGGGCCATTGAAATGCGCACATATATGTTAATGCACATACAGCTTGGAATCACATTAGTGGGGAAGAAAACCAAACGTGGAAATGGCCTTGAATTGATGCAAGGCATAGAGTCCAAATCGACTTGGAGAAGTAACCAGGAAGTTAACCTCATTTTCTTTGATTGGAGGGTTCCTCCAAAATCTGTCCTGAGGAATCAACTCCAGAAAAATATGGATCACCTGAAAGCGTCGTCTGTTGACTGAGGAGGGGAATGGCATAACTTGAGAGAGATTCTATGAACTCTACTGAGATTTAATGAAGGTTAAATGGGAAGGAAACCCAGTTTAATTTTTGCCAACCAGCATGTGAGGCACGAATCAACTTACTACTTAAAAGATAAGAGAAACCCTTGGCCTAGGACAGGGGTAGGCAACCTTGGTTCTTTCATGACTCGTGGACTTCAACTGGCTCAGGAATTCTGGGAGTTGAAGTCCACGAGTCATGAAAGAGCCAAGGTTGCCTACCCGAGGCCTAGGAGAATGTAGAATTAAGCTATATTCTATAGCATAGGGGGTAGATTGTAGAACATAGATGAGATGTTTGTAAAAAGAAAAATGCAAAAGGAAGGGAAGGAATCAACCAGTTGTTATTAAGATGCCTCTTCTCTCCTCTCCTCCCCTCCCTTCCCCCCTCCCCTCCTCTCTCTCTTCTTTCTTTCTTTCTTTCTTTCTTTCTTTCTTTTTCCTTCCTTCCTTCCTTCTTACTATCTCACATCTCATATAATTAACTACTTTAATAACACTCCCTTTAGTCTTATTATTATTATTGCTACACATCCACTTAAGGGCAATAAGTGGTAATCAGCAACTAATCTGCAAACATAACATGCTACATGATGATTTAACAAGGGCTGGACTGAGTCACTCGCCCAGCATTGCCTTCGTGTGAAAAAACTTACTTACGAAATGTACGTGGGAAACGTGTCTGCTGTACTTTGGGATCGATATCTGTGGCAGATTCTCAATTCTCTAGATTGTGTAATAATATTGCAGTAGAGTTGCAAACATCAGAAGGGATCAGCTACAAATTCTGAAACTGTTCTCTACGCTGTCTTCACCTTCTGTGTTGGTGAATCTCCATTTCTCCTTCAAGTCAGTTTGGTCCCTTGGCAGCTTCAGAGTTGGGTCCATTCAGGTTTTCTTTCTTTTGTCTTTTTGGGGAACAACACATAAGTGCTTTGCCAATGCTGCCTTATGTACCATTTGTACAATTTCCAGAGTAGCCTTCAGCCTTGACACTCCCTGGAGGCATGGATAGGTCCACGGATTAACAAAGAAATGCAATCCTTCTATCCCATCATCCTATCAGAACCTATCCTTCCCTCTCCCCACCATCTAGTCTCAACTGTCAGTATCCATCCTTCCATCCACCTGCCATCAGAACTGATGAAGCTTCTTGAATGAGGAGCAAAACCATCACCACCACCACCACCACCACCACCTCCTCCTCCTCCTCCTCCTCCTCCTCCTCCTCCTCCTCCTTCTTCTTCTTCTTCTTCTTCTTCTTCTTCTTCTTCTTCTTCTCCTCTCTCCTTCTCCTCCTCCTTCTCCTCCTCCTCCTCTCCTCCTCCTCTTTCTTCTTCTCCTTCTTCTTCGTCTTCTTTCATCTTCTTCTCTTCTTCTTCTTCTTTTTCCCCTTCTTTTTTTTTTTCTTTCCTTTTTCTCCTCCTCCTCCCCTCCTCCTCCTCCTCCTCCTCTATCTCCTCCCCTCCTCCTCATCCTCATTCCTCCTCCTCCTCCTCCTCCTCTCCTCCTCCTCCTCCTCCTCTTCCAACTTGAAAAAAATCATCCAGTTGCCTTTTGAAGAAGAAGTTGCCTTTTGAGACAACTATGACCTGGATGACTGCACAGAGAATGTCCACGAATTAAGAACTTCAGTAACAAACTTTCTTGCGCAGTGATGCTTCACTGCATGGAATTCTTCAGTGCATAAAATGTGCATGGAAAAGCAATAATGCAGGGGGCTGCAAGGAACTCATCAGCAATTGTAAGACACCCAATTTCATTGACTGATGGATGCCTCTAGAAAACTGAATAAAAAAATACATTAATACATAAATCTTCACCAATTAGACACTTGTATACAAGTAATACCCCCTTTTTTAGTGCAGGGGTCTCTCCACTCAGGGCCTTGATAAGCAAGGAAATATCAAATTCCAGTGTTGTACCACTGTGCACAGGCTCCACCCCTTTTCTAGGTGTGTCATGCTATCACACGCACATACAACAGTGGTGAGGTTCTGTGTCACAATACCATAACATTGCTTTCATAATTTGGATTACAAATATCTCTGTTTGGGCGTGATCCTTCTCTTGAGTCCTAACAACTGGCACAAAACTGAATTTTCTAATGTGAAACAAGAGGAAAGTTGTTAAACAAACAAGGTGTCACATTAGCTGGAGTTAATCTGCTTAATTTGTCATTCATCGAATTTAGTTCATTTTTTTTTTTTTTTTTGCTTCGGCTCTTTTTGGGATGTATTCTTTGGCATGTCAAAGAATCACAATAGTACCTACTCTGAAATAGTTGTTCACACCTGCCCTTTACATTTGCAAGAAATGGGCTGCATTCTGCAATTATTGCAGCTGCTTTTAATAAAAAACGTGGTTTTCCCTGTGGCAATTTACGGAAGTGAAAGGTGAACTTAGAAGCAGGAGAGAAAGAGTCGGGAAGCTTTTGAACTTTGGCGTTTTGAACTTTGGTATTGGAGAAGAAGCCTGAGAATAACATGGGCAGCCAAGTAAACAAACAAATGGGTCATCAAAGAAATCACCTCAAAATTCTCACCAGAGGCACACATGAGCAGGCTCAAATTATCACATTTTGGATACACAATGTGAAGAAGCCTGGTTCTCACCTACAAAGGGGAGAAAGATGGAAGGAAAGAGAAGAAGACCGGCCGCAAGGTGGATAGACTCGGATATACTAGGATGCACCTTTGGAAGAGGACATGGGGACAGATCATCCTGGAAGAAGGTCTATCTAGGCGGTCACTAAGAGTCGATGCTGACTTGACGGTACATAGTTAAGTAGAGGAGAAGGAGAAGGAGAAAAAGGAAGAGAAGGATATGGGGTCAGAGAGAAGGAGAAGGAATGAAATCAGAGAGAAGGAGGAGAAGGAAAAGGAGCTGGAGTCAGAGAGAAGGAGAAGGAGAAGGAGAAAAAGGAAGAGAAGTATATGGGGTCAGAGAGAAGGAGAAGGAATGAAGTCAGAGAGAAGGAGGAGAAGGAAAAGGAGCTGGAGTCAGAGAAAAGGAGGAGGAGAAGGAGAAAAAGGAAGAGAAGGATATGGGGTCAGAGAGAAGGAGAAGGAATGAAGTCAGAGAGAAGGAGGAGAAGGAAAAGGAGCTGGAGTCAGAGAGAAGGAGGAGGAGAAGGAGAAAAAGGAAGAGAAGGATATGGGGTCAGAGAGAAGGAGAAGGAATGAAGTCAGAGAGAAGGAGGAGAAGGAAAAGGAGCTGGAGTCAGAGAGAAGGAGGAGGAGAAGGAGAAAAAGAAGAGAAGGAATGAAGTCAGAGAGAAGAAGGAAAAGGAGAAAGAAGGAAAGGGAGATAAAGACAAGGAGAAAAGGAGGAGGAGGAGAAAGAAGAGGCAGTGAATCCAGTGATTAGTGTCCCCTGATTCTGACACCAAACCTCCTGCTTAACCTTGGGAAGGCCACTCTCTCCTCTGGGTCTACATTGCAAGACTGCTGATAGTATAAAAAGATACACCTTTCTGCAGAGACCCCCCAAAAACCCCCCAAAGTTGTGCACCCAGAACTAAGGTTGACTTCTGTGGACCTGCACTCAAAGATCATTTCGACAGCCTCCAAATAGGATCCTCAACAGATCCCATAATTCCCCAGCCAACATGACCAATGGCTATTGGATTTGTATTTGTCCGAAATATTTGGGGAGGGCCAGTCCAGTAGACCCTGTTCAAGAACTTTTGTTCAAAATCAAGACGCTATCAAGCTATACCTACGCCTTTTTGTGCATTCCATGGGTGTGTGTCCTATTACAGAAAGAACTGACATTCAGATGTCTTAAATGCATTGTCTATTTTTTTTTTTTTAAGCACATACCTCCCTTGAAGCTGTTCAAATACAGGAAGAGAGAAAGGAACTGGTACGAGCAGTATTTACAAACGATCACAGGGCAAGGTATTAATTAATCTTCCCCCTGTACAGTTTCTTTGTAATGTATAGCAAGTGCTGACACTATTGGGTAAACAGGAAGATTAGCATATTTGCAAACTGGTCTACTTGTTACTTTGATCAGTTGATCTTTCCTCGTATGAGACCCGCTCGGAGGCCGGAGGTGGCTGCTTTTCTTGTTTCTCCCTCTTTCGTGGGACAAAGATCAGTAAATCCTTTTTACACTGTTCTCAGATCCATATTTACCGTTTCCAGCTTGCTCTGGGGCCAGCTCCAGCTCTGTGAAGTTTTAGAGTTTGCTCAGCTAGCTTCCTTCTTTTCTTTTCTTTTAATTCTCGTTGGGGATGACTTAATGATTCGGGTTTAGTTCGGATTGGTTTTCTCTGTCATGCAACACCCCCAAAAAGCAGAAGGATAAGCCTTAAATGAGTCGCATTCATAACAAAGCAAACCAGAACTGCTGATAGCCAACAGATGACAAACTGTTAACTATATATGGACTTATCCTTCCTTCCTTCCTTCCTTCCTTCCTTCCTTCCTTCCTTCCTTCCTTCCTTCCTTCCTTCCTTCCTTCCGAATCACAGAGTTGGAAGGGATCTTGGAGATCTTCTACTCTAATCACCTGCTCAGGCAGGAAACCCTATACCATTTCAAATAAATGGTTATCCAATCTCTTCTTAAAATCTCCAGTGTTAGAGCACTTACAACTTCTGGAGGCAACTCATTCCACTGATTAATTGTTCTCACTGTTGGTAGAACGATTCCTTCCTTCCTTCCTTCCTTCCTTCCTTCCTTCCTTCCTTCCTTCCTTCCTTCCTTCCTTCCTTCCTTCCTTCCTTCCTTCCTTCCTTCCTTCCTTCCTTCCTTCCTTCCATCCATCCATCCGAAAATACAAATGGCTGTCATAACATGGATTTGCATCTGGCTGTAGAGTGTTTTGATTTGCAGCTAAGTGCTATCAAAAGCCCATCAACTTGCTTAACCTATTTTCAACAGTCCAGACCTTTAAAATTAGGACAGGTTCCCTGCTGTTATTCAGGATAAACAAAAGCAAACTGAAACGCAGTTGAGTTCCCATGTCTTCAGGCTGCTAAGCGGGGAAGTCCTGCTCTATATGTATAAGGACGTGGGGCAATTCCAGGACTCCTAATCTCTAAATGTCTCCAAATGTGTCCAAAAGAACATCTGGGCACTTTTTCAACTAGTAGGTCCAGTTCTGTTTGAAACAGGTGTTTGAATATTCAACAAGATGCTTCCTTGATAACTATAATAAAAATCTGCAGCTAAACCAGTTACAAGACCGATACTATTCATATGTGGCTAAGAAAGCCTTGTTACAACCGTTGTGTACAAACCATCAAACAGTTGTCAGCAGGAGTAGATCCAGCAAAGCCTTCATTAAAAGCAGCCTGATTATTTCTTTATCTGCCAAAAGCAGAAGAAAAGATAAAAAAAAAAAAGAGATTGTACTTTGGGAAAGCATGGTTTCACAACTTGGCTACCATAAACACAGCTTCTTTCTTCTGTGTGAACGGACTTTGAGAATTCGAAGGAATGAACATTGGCAAAGCCTGACTTACAAACACTCCAGAATGGGGAGACACTTGGCAGAGAGAGATCTGCACACCTCCCACAGTTTTCCTGAAACACCCTCTCATTAGGATTCTCCCCTTAGTAATTTCAGCATTAAAGCAGGGACACCTGTTGATTGTGTACACGATGGACGTTGTTACAGCTCACATGCATAACAGCATTTTTCCCATGATTTGGGCCCTCCTCTCACTTTTACATCAAAGTGACAATCAACAAGACATTCTTCCCATTCAGCATCCACTCATCAGCCATCTCTGGACTGGTAGATACCATCAGCTCAAGCCATGATTCCTGGATTGTCCTCACTGCTAAGTTCAAGTGGGAAAGATGGAATGGCATGTGTTTGGACAAAATGTCCTCAGAAACGTGTGGCATTTGTGGCCTGTCATAGACAAAGATAGAGCCACATTTTGGCCTATTCCATAGACTATTAGAAATTTTCTTTAAAACATTGTTCTACACGATGGGGATGTATGTCTTGGAGATTTTGTTTTTCTGCAAATAATCTTTCTTTGAATAATAAAAGTCTTTCCTACTCAGTTCCCTCAAATGACATTGTCCATGAAATGCTTTATATTTTATTCTGCGATAGATGATAGATAGATGATAGATAGATAGATAGATAGATAGATAGATAGATAGATAGATAGATAGATAGATAGATAGATAGATAGATAGATAGATAGATAGATGGATAAGAGATAGATGATAGATGATAGATAGATAGACAATCAGACAGACTGACAGATACGTGGAGTCTTTTTATTGCTGGATGCAGCTGAAAAGTCAGCACCCACTCTTTGAGTACCCACAATTTTGCACATTCAAAGACACAACTGATAACAGCAAAACAGTAAAAGAGAAAATCACAAAGTTTTAAGAACCAAAACTCTTACAAAGGTAAAAACTGAATATTCCCCCCCCCCCCCAGATACTTTCTCTTCCTCTCTGGACATCTTTAGCAGTCTTCTAATGGCAGCTTCGGGTTATTACCCGGACTCTGATTTTGTTTTTCCAATCGCAAATTCCCGGGGATGATATATCCTTGCCATTAGGACTTTAGTGCTGGTTAGTTGTCTTTGGCAGTTTGATGTTGCCCTTTTAAAAGTCGGCTTAGCCTTATCGCTCCGGTTTCCATGCGGTCATATTTCACCCCCTCCGGTGTCTTTAGATGTTTAATACACGGGACACAAATTTAGGCCCCCCCTGTTTGTTTTTATTAGCGGAACCTCTTTCCTCAACATTCTCAAATGTTCTCTGGCTGAAGCAAAGTTATCTAATGTAATCCACTCTTCTCTTAAGAGGGATATTCCACTTTGTTCATAAGCGCATAACATAACTCTAGTCCCTGGTGATTTCGCTGTGAAATGAAAACCCAGACACTCATCCAGATGCCTCAGAAGAAAAGGGCAGGCCTAATCCTTCTGTCACACAGGACTTCAGGAGTAGAAATTCACCTATACATCATCACATCCTTATTAGCCTGGACCATTACAATCCCAAGACAAACATCTTCCACTAGGTCTGCGCTGAAGCTTAGCAGTGTTAAGAAAACAGCCCCTGGCAAAGTGTTATTTTAGGCTGAAACAAAAGTTGACATGAATGGCAATAGAAACAGAGCGGTATTGTTTTCCTTTTTCGGGGCAACCCTATAACTTGCCTTAAATGAAAATCCAAGGCACCTTTAGATGTAAAATGCCCTCGCTCCAAGATGGGCTGATCGGATATCAGGAGGCTCCGTTTGCGGGTTCAAATTCCAAAGCTCCTTGTCTTAAGCAGTTGGGATGCATGAAGGAGCAGCGGGACGATGGAGTCCGGAGAAGCTGAAATCTCCCCCTGATTAAAACCGAGATGCTGATTGACTTTGAAAGAGTGGGATCACTTCCAGTTCAAAGAGAGGCATAGAGATGGGAAAGGTTAGAGGGGCATCTAGGGTGCTCCTGGCAAATTTGCCATTTGAGAAACCGCAGGTAGGGGGTGTGCAGTGAAAGGGGGTGTTTGGGGAGAACGGCAAATCTCATTTTAGTCGTAGAGAGAAGCAGCCTAGAACTAAGGAGGAAATTCCTAAGAGTGAGAACAATTGGCCAGTGGAACGGTTTGCTTTAAAGAAGTTATGGGCGCCCCAACACTGGAGGCTTTTAAGAAGAGATTGGAAACCATTTATCTGAAATGGTATAGGGTAGAATAGAATAGAGCTGGAAGGGACCTTGGAAGTCTTCTAGTCCAGCCCCCTGCTTGAGCAGGAGAACCTATACCATTTCAGACAAGAGGCTGTCTAGCCTCTTCTTAAAAATCTCCAGGGATGGAGCACCCACGATTTCTGGAGGCAACTTCTGTTCCACTGGTTAATTGTCCTCACTGTTAGGAAGTTTCTCCTTAATTCCAGGTTGCTTCTCTCTTTGGTCAGTTTCCAACCATTGTTTCTCGTCCTGTCTTCTGGTGCTTTGGAGAATAATGTGACCCCCTCTTCTTTGTGGCAGCCCCTCAGATACTGGAAGACTGCTATCATGTCTCCCCTATTTCTTCTTTTCTTTAGACTAGCCAAACCCAAGTCCTGCATACGTTCTTCGTATGTTTTAGTCTCCAGGCCTTTGATCATCTTAGTTGCTCTTCTCTGAGGCCTTTGATCATTTAAGTTGCTCTTCTCTGACCTCAAGCAGGGTCTGCTTGAGCAGGGGGTTGGACTAGAAGACCTCCAAGGTGCCTTCCAACTCTGTTATTCTGTTATTTCTGGTTCCATCCATCACTTTCTGCCCATTTTAGTTCATTTGCAGTTGTATTTTGAAGGTTGGTTCCAACCATTCCAGTGGTGGATGTAATTTACTTATCTCTCGGGATCTTTATCAATTTCAACTTGTATTTAATCTGAGATTTTCATCTCAGCCGTCTTGAGCATTGAATATTGATCCTCTGAGAGCTGAATATCTCATACACTTAAATACTCTACTAGCTCAACCCACCACTGTCAGAAGCTTCATCCCAAGTAGAGTAAAAAGTCTCTTCTTTTCTCTCTCCCTCTAACTACTCGGTCCTTTGAACCCAAACCTTCATCCCCTCCTCCTTCCACTGCCAGGGAAACAAGCCATTCCTTGTGAGATCTGCCTTCTCTAATAATTATATTGATAATTTTATTTAAGTAGACTCAATTAAATTGAGTCTACTTCATTTGACCCTCAGGACTCTTCAGCTTGTAAGGAGATTGCCGAGTCTGTCCTTTGTCTGTGTGGAAGTCGCGTAACGTTTAACGGAGACTTCAACCTTTCATTTCAAGCCTGGATAGAATCTCTGCTAAGACTTGTTTTCACCCCAAGAAGCCCCTTCTCCCTTCTCTAATTGAAAACATTGGCCCCCCACAGGAATTTTCTAGATTTGTCTGTTTAGCTGACAGCAGAGAGGAAGAAGAGAGGCGTCACTGTCTTGTTATCCAGATGACAACTCTCATGATTGTTTCAGACTTGTTTTGTGTGTGAGTCTCTCAGCACTGTGTTGTTGTTCTACAGATTGCCTCCGTGCAGAAG
Organism: Azemiops feae; assembly: GCA_023970755.1. NCBI lineage: Eukaryota > Metazoa > Chordata > Lepidosauria > Squamata > Viperidae > Azemiops > Azemiops feae. Next base: position 966,723 of record JALGBA010001154.1, read on the forward strand.
TGGATCAAAACGTTTTTCCGAGGGAGAACGGTGAGAAGGTCCTCTCCTCCCATATATTGCTGAATTCTTCTTCAGTATTCTTGGCAGTTTTGGAACACCACAAAATATCTTGAGGTGGTTCAGGACAGGTGTTGTGGCACCTACGTTTCTTTGGTGACATCCTGCTGTCATCCCTCAGCAGTTGTGGCGGTTGAGGAACACATCATCTTCCTACGGCAAGAGTAGGAGTGGCTGTGGCTGAAGGCAAGGTCGCTGGTGACGAAAGTTTAGAAACTCCATCTAGAGCAATCAGCAGCGATCGAACGACAGAAAGGCGGTACCGATCCATTGGCTTGTTTTATATCCTTTCAACTACAAGTGGTCCTCAGCTTGCAACAGTTCATTTAGTGACCATTCCAAGTTACAACAGCTCTGAAAAAAGGGACATGACCGTTTTCCCACACTTGCAACCGTTGCAGCATCACGTGATTAAAATTCTTGGCAACTGGTTCATATTGATGACGGTCGCAGCATCCTGGAGAGTCACGTGATCCCCCTTTTGGGATCTTCTGACAAGCAAAGTCAATGGGGAAGCCAGATTCACTTAACAACCGTGTTACTTAACTGAACAACTGCACTTAACAACTGTGGCAAGAAAGGTCATAAAATAGGGCAAAGTTCACTTAACAACTGTCCCACTTAGCAACAGAAATTTTGGGCTCAATTGTGGTCATAGATCGAGGACTACCTGTATATATATAAATCCTGCTCTTTCAATTATGGCCAAATGGATAACATCCATAAAGAGACAAGACTGTGTGTTGAATTGGTGGAGAGCTCGATATTTTCTGTCTACTCTGGGAAAGGGACCAAAAAAAAAGTGCCCATGGTCAATTTGAGAAGATACAAAACCTTTGAAATGGTGACGGACAAAGAATAAATAGTTGAAGTTTTTTATGACATACATGTTCTTCTGAGTCTTCTTAAAGCCAGAAAAACAACAACAAAAGGATTACAATATCTGATTCCTCCTCCTTTGTGGTTTGAGTATTCATAATCTTGGAGGTGAAGAAGAATGTTGCAGACCAAATGTTTCCTGCTTTAGACTTCTTCCCATTCAAATGGAGATGTATAATTAACTTAATGATTCATTAGCATCCACCCCGTGTCCTACTACTTTATATAAGCACTTAGGAAACCAGAGTGGCTATCTTTCAAATCAGCATGTGGGAAAAGTTCCTCTACTCATTCAGATAGTTGCAATAGTTTCTATAAAACTAGATCATGAAAGGACAATCAACATTTGGAATTGTACCTGTGATTGGATTAGGTATTTTTTTTTTTAACTTCTGTTCTTGCTATTATGGAATTTCCATACTTTATAGATTTCTCCCTTTCCCCCAACTTCTGACTTTCTTCGTTCTTTGTGGAAAAATTTAGAGTAGTATCCTTCCAGTAAATGCTGATCTCTGATCACATCCAAGTATTATCTTATATCTGGGCTAGGATACATTGTACAGGGAAATTATCTACCAACATAATGAAGAAGCTAAATTTGCATTCAAAACCACGACAAAACCAAAGATGTATTTGAAGGTTCAATAAATGGAAGGAGCAGGCCAGAGATGCTTCTGGTGTCACTGAGAATATGTTCAAATTTATTTATTTATTTATTAAGATTTGTAGAGGTGCCCAACTCAGTCACGGTGACTTTGGGCGGCTTATAAAAAAAACCCCAATACAAAATTAAACAAAACCCTACATCTCCCTCAGAACTATAATTATAACTTTTGAAAGAGTGTCAAGGTAAGAGCCAGTCTTATCTCTGCAGGGATGATGCACCACATGAAGGGGACCACCACAGGGAAAGCTCTTTTTTTTTGGTCACACTAAGTGAACTTCCTTAAAAGAGGGGATCCATAATATCTCCTGCCTCCCACTCTGGTGGGTTGGATAGATATAACTGGAAAAAGGTGGTCCTTCAGATAACCTGGTACCACCTTTGTGGAACTCTGAATTAAGTGAAACATTTGACAGTTCATGCTATCATCTGAAGCCGATAGCTGTAGGAGAAGACCAGGCTGAAACTGAGGGAGGACTCAAGTGTGTTATAAGTTTGGAGTCCCTGCGCACCCCCAAGAGATGAATTCAAGTCCAGCCCTCCTTGAATTCCATTGACTCTTATCTACCACAAATTTGCCTTGACCATTAGTCGTTCAGATTCTTGTAGAGAGATAGCATGGAATAAACTTGTAGTCATTTGAACAATCCTGGTTCCCGATTCCTTCTGCCTGACCATCACTTTCCTATCCTGGTTAGGAGAAGACCATCCAAGTGACAATTTAGCTATCACAGGACCCATGTTTCAGGAGCCAAAACATCTTCATCACATGAAGTAGGGAAAAGATATTCAAAAAGAGACCTTGTATTAAAACTAATCTTGTCTAATATAACGAAGGACATTGTTCCCAGCCAAAGAAGTCCAAGTTTTATGAATAAAGCTTGTACGAACGAAAACTGGGCAATATTTTTAGCAACACGAAAACAGAAGAGGAGATATAAAATTTTAATGTGCCTGGATTAGCATAAAGGCTTAGCTATTTTCAGTAGCTTTTATTTTATTTTTTTTAAAAAAAACACTCTACCCAATTATTGCTTTGGGATGTTTGTAGATATGAAAACATGTTCTTCCCTGTAACAAGCCAAACTGCTTCACGTTGGCTTCCATTTATTTGGCTGGAGTGAGCTATATAATTGACATAATTACATACCTTGTATTAAAAGTAATCTTGTCTAATGTAACGAAGGACATCCCGTATTCGGTCACATTTATTCCTTAATTCTCTGACACAACAAATGGACTTAATTAGCACTTTCTGCTGTGGGTTTGGCGTTCTGCAACTGGTGGATTTTGTTTCAGCAAATCGGAGAGGAACACTGAAATATTTCAAGGCGGAAAAGGGGGGGGAATCAATTGTTTACATTCTGTGCTTTTTCCTCCTTCCCCACAACCTTAATTTATATATGTATCATTTGTTATATCTAGTACACTACTAAAAGCTTTTTTTTTGGGGGGGGGGGTGATAAAGAAATCCAATGATTTACTTCCTCTAGATTTCTACCAAGTCAGTGCCAATTAATATTGCCCCTTTTTTTTAATGGTCTGGCAAGAAGGCACAATTTAAACAAACCAATTATAAATGATTTTCTCCGTGTAAACATTTAAAGAGGATAGCCTGAGGGTTAGCTGATTGTAAAAGAACTGCCTAGAAAACATCAGACTATCCTAAGGTCAGGTTATAGCCATTAGCCATGGAGGTCACTCTCAAAATGTCTACTTTTGGGTGGTGGGGTTTCCTTGAAGACTAAACAAAGCGCTACTGGTAGTGATAAATAGATCTCAAAACCATAAAGAGGCAATTTGTCCAGTAGTGATTGGATAAAATGGAGGACTTCAAGGGGGGTTCTGGGTTAACTTTTGAAGCACTTTAGGAAGGAAGGTATAGAATATGAGAACAGCTTCCTGGATGACTGTAGCTGCTCTGTGTTTTTTCTTGGTCCCGTAGATTTTAGGAGACGTTTGCTTTACCAGAAGAGCAAGTGGTCTGAGGCTTGAAATGGGTCTCCAGAGATGGTCAGGTAACCCCATGACGATAGGATCCTCCTTCAGTTGGAAGAAGAGAAAGTTCCTGTTCAAATGCTAGTAGACGGTGGATTGGGATACATGGAAGAGGGATCCTGATGCTTTCTGAGCTTGGATTTTTTCCTCCCCTTGCAGATGTTTCATTACCCAAACTAGGTAACATCATCAGTGCTAGAGATGAACTAGCAACTAGCATTGGAGATGTTACCTAGTTTGGGTAATGAAACATCTGCAAGGAAAAATAAAACAAGCGCAGAGAGCACCAAGGACCTGACAGTCATTCTCCTCCTCCTCCTCCTCCTCCTCCTCCTCCTCCTCCTCCTCCTCCCTCTCACAAATCCCCCTCCCTTCTAGCATTTGATGATATCACCTAGTTTGGTTAATGAAATGTCTGCAAGGGAAAAAAAACCCAAGAGCAGAGAGCACCAAGGAGTTGATAGCCTCCTCCTCCTTCTCCTCCTCTTCCTCCTCCTCCTCTTCCTCCTCCTCCTCTTCTTCCTCTCTTCTAGCACTGATGATGTTACCTAGTTTGGGTAATGAAACATCTGCAAGGAAAAAAAAACAAGTTCAGAGAGCACCCAACAGTCCTCCTCCTCCTCCTCCTCCTCCTCCTCATAACCCCCACTCCCTTCTAGTACTGATGATGTTACCTAGTTGAGTCATGAAACGTCTGCAAGAAAACCACCAAGCTCAGAGACCACCAAGAACCCCAAAGTCTTCCTCCTCCTCCTCTCTGCAAACCCCTCTCCCTTCTAGCACTGATGATGTTACCTAGTTGGGTCATGAAACATCTGCAAGAAACTGAGCAAGCTCAGAGAGCACCGAGGACCCCACATTTCAATCCTGAGCTACAAATATTCTCCTCTATTGATACATGGAAGAAACAGACACATCCAGTAAGAGAAGATCCGACTGGAAGTGAAGAAGTGGAAAAGAACACTCAAAAACGGGTATTGGGTAGACTGAATTTTATCCCAAAAGGTTGCTTTTGAAATCACCCCAAATTTGAGGATTAGAATACCAGATTGGTCACTCAACTAGGAGCATGGAAAACCAGTTAAAAAGTTTCTTCTGGAATTGCTTCTATATTCTGGGCGCTGCCATTTTAAACATCCAGTCCCAAACACACAAACAACAAGAGGAAAAAGTTAACATTCTAAAAAGAAGACAAGGTGCTATTACTGTTTCACACATCACTTGGAACAAGAATTATTTGTGTAATTTCCTGGAATAGAAAGCTGAAAATCAAGATTGAGGATTACTAAGCAAAATGACAGGATTTAATCATTTTGATGTTTATGATCTAGAATATCCAGCTCTGCCTAGGAGGTTATGTACTACATTACTACTAATAATTGTTATGAAAAGGATGGGAGGAAAAAAAAACACCAGATATTTGAATATAATAAGCAGTATACAGTGCTCGGAAATTGTTTTTCTGTATTGTACTTTGTTGATGGAAAATGTCAGAACAAATAGGTTTTTGTATTCCTCCCCTTTTTTGGGGGGGCTTCATTTGCATTTAAAATGATTTTTAAAAAAAGATCAAAGGAAGATTTTTTTTAAAAAAGAAAAAAGCTGTGATACAATGACAGGAAGACGCAACCAAGAAAAATGAACGCTTGGCAAAGCTATGATTACATGAGTTCATTTTTCACTTTTGCCAATCCTCAGAACAAAATAAAATAACAGAAATGGAAACCTCACCCATGCCTCTATAAATTTATTCTCTATGACATCAATTTCAGTGGCATATTTGCAATATGTCCGCTCAGCTTGACAGACGGATGGGTTCCCAGCTTCCCGGGACTGGTGGTGAAAATTCTGGCATTCATGGGCAATTGCCAACTTTTCATTCTTTAATAAATGATAATACTGCTGTATTTTTCCTGAAAGATTTTGGCCGAGGGGCCAGATTTTTTTGCTGCTGATGCAAATGTCTGCTCTGATGTCAAATAAAGTGGCTGGGGCAATTCCCCCCCCTCCTTAATTCTCTCTACATTAAACAGTTTTCTCTTCTCTTGTGACTCATCTTCTGTTTCTAAGACCCGTGTTGGGATTCATCCTGCTCATAATTTCTTTGAAGCTGGTCTGTTTTATTTCGTTGCCCGAGTTGTAGTCTGGATTTATTTTTTCTCCCCGCAGCTTATGGGCTGGCCTTGGCTTTTGTGAGGTTTTGAGGATGAGAAACCGTCTTAGGATCGGATTAAAGTCTTAGGATCAGACTAAGTCCAAGTCCAACCGTATAATGTAATGTGTCATTATTTGTTAGAAAAACGGACACAGCAGCCTATGTTATATAAACTAGGCAGATAGGAATCAGATAGACAAATAATAAAATACACATTTTTAAAAAAACAAACAAACCAAAAAAAAAATGATCACTCCATCTTGGCCCACTCCTCCTCCTCCTCCTCCTCCTCCTCCTCCTCCTCCTCCTCCTCCCTCCTTCCTCCTCCTCCTCCTCCTACTCCTCCTCCTTCCTCCTCCTCCTCCTCCTCCTCCTCCTCCTCATCCTCCTCCTCTCTTCTTCTTCTTCTTCTTCTTCTTCTTCTTCTTCTTCCTCCTCCTCCTCCTCCTCCTCCTCCTCCTCTTCCTCCTCCCAATTCTCATCATTCAGGTGAAGAGCTGACAAAACCTTGGAAGCCATGTTCAAAGAAAATTCAAGCAGTTCTAGCAGAATCCCCAACATGTTCCACCGTTCTTATTAAATCAGACACTCTGAGCTCCACCCTAATTTATCAACCCTTGATCAGCTCTGGGTTATTTGGCAGCAGTTGCCTACTCCCAATTTACTCAGAAGCAAGTGGGTCCTCCCAGGTAGCTCTCCCAAGCAATCAGACGCTCCACCATGCTGCCTTTGGCTCTCGCCATAGATCTGGAGGCTGCATCGCTGGGGCTGAGTCAGAGACTGAGTGGAGGAATTTAACCTTGTAGAGTTCTTGAAGCTGGACCCTGTGCAATGGTTCGGAACCTTTCTTTTCTGCCGTCCTCACCACTCTCTGCACCGCCTTCCTGTCTGAAGCAGGGATGCTTCCAAACCAGACTGTGATGCAGTATGACAGCATGCTCTCGATCGTCCCCCTGTAGAAAGTGGTAAGGATAGGAGAAGGAAGATGTGCTTTTCTCATGCGGCGCAGAAAATGCAGGCGCTGCTGTGCCCGCTTCACCAGTGCTGCATTTTTAATGAAAGCTCAATTAATAGTGTTCACCAAAGCCTCTACTCTCCCCCCCCCACCTGTGGCAACATTATTCATTGGGGAGAGTACCCCAGGCGAAATGTTTTGCTTCGTGTTGTGCTGGCTCCTGTTTAGTTTTTAATAAATTAAATTCTTTCTATCAGCACAATATGCCTTAGACAAGCACTTCCCAGAGAGGCTGGAAATGAACTTAAGGAAATTAAAAGCTCTGCCTGCTATATAACAACATTGCAGGGGAGAGGGGGGGAGAAATCCACTTATTTATTCTAGTGTTTTGTTTTGTTTTTAAAATTGCCATTCTTTATTAAATAGCTATGGAGATTCTCAATCATCCAGGTCATAGTTATCCCAAAGATGCTTTTTTGCAAAGGCAACTGGACCGTCTTCAACGTCTTCAAAGAAAAATAAGAAAGTCCAGTTGCCTCATGAAAAAGCATCTTTGGGACTTTATTAAATACCTTGGATTTTCTTCTTGAATCCCACCAAGTAGCTTGGCCTTGTTGTAACTTGGTACAGTAAGTCACTTTGAGCAAGATGAATGGATTTTCTGGATCTGTAGGATACCTGTTTTCTCTCTTGTTTAGTGAACAGGCAATGCTGAATGGATCTGTCATTTTAAATAACATTAGTCTATCTTGCAAATAAAGGGAGACATGCCAAGGGAAGCCTTCATTCATGCTTAAAGGCGGAGGAAGGGGAGAAAAAAAAAGGGGCTAGTAGAAGTAGAAAAATTCTTTGGATTGTTTTGACAGCTTCACTGGTAGGGTGTCTTCAACATCAACCTACACAAGCAGCATGCCAGATGCAGCTTGGCCTTTGTGTAATTCTCTCTTGAAAGAAAGAAAGAAAGAAAGAAAGAAAGAAAGAAAGAAAGAAAGAAAGAAAGAAAGAAAGAAAGAAAGAAAGAAAGAAAGAAAGAAAGAAAGAAGAGAAAGAAAGAAAGAAAGAAAGAAAGAAAGAAAGAAAGAAAGAAAGAAAGAAGAAGGAAGGAAGGAAGGAAGGAAGGAAGGGTAGGAGGGGGAGGGAGAAAGGAGGAAAAGGAGGAGGAGGAGAAGGCAGGAAGGAAGAAGGAAAGAATAGGAAGGAAAGGGAGGGAGGGAAGGAAGGAAAGGGAAGGAAGAAGGAAAGAATAGGAAGGAAAGGGAAGGAAGGAAGGAAGGAAGGAGGGGAGGGAGGAAGGAAGGAAAAAGAGGAGGAGAATGAATGAATGAATGAATGAATGAATGAAGGAAGGAAGGAAGGAAGGAAGGAAGGGGAGGAGGAGGGGGAGGAAGAAAGGAGGAAGAAAGGAGAAAAAGGAGAAGAATGAAGGAAGGAAGAATAAGCAGGGAGGAAGAAAGACTAATAATGATTTATATTATCCACATTAGAAAGATTATAATTCATAAAAATGAAAAGAAACTCCAGCCATATATGTACATGTATAGGAGGGGGTGTTATTTCATGCTCTTTTATCCCCCAAGATGACTTCAGCAGTAGGATCAAAAAGGCTGCAAACAGTAGGAAGAAATAAAACTGAGCTTAAGCAAAAAGAAAAGAAAAAAGAAAGAAAAACAAAACAAAACAAGAAACTAGAATGTTGGCCAAAACCTTTTTGTTGATTTTGCTGATAGCCCTCTCCAATTGAAATTGGCCTCTTTTAATGGCAACAAGAAAAAAGAAAAAAGAAAAAAAACCCCACGGGGTAATTTATATTTTCTTCCTAAAAAAATTATTTGAACTTAGACTCCCAATGTGTTCCTTATTACACGCTTTCACTATTGGGCGATGTCCTCCCTCTTGTATCATGTGAGCTGATTTAAAACGTCAGCGCAAACAGCCAAAGGGCAAACAGGAATAGCTGGGCACCCAGTATGGATTAAGTTTAAAAGCAATAATAATAGCAGCAAATAAGACGTATCTTTCCCTCCCCCAAATATATATATATATACTGTATATTAAGAATCGTAATAAAGCAGGCCTGCCCATCAAGTTAAAAAACAACACAACAACCTTCCTCGTTCTCCGTTTGCAAACTGCAACTTTCTTTTATGTACAAGCCGCCTCAAATGAGACATTTAATTCAGCCAACCTAGCAGTCCGATTCCTTCGAAAAGAGAGACTGGGTTACTTCAATTTGTAGCAAACCCATCTCCGCCTGATCAAAGGGTTTGCAAGTCGATTCCAACATACTGCTTAAATTAGGCTAACACCAAAGTCTTTGGCTCTGGGACAATATTTGGAATGTCTTTTACCAAAAGCAAAAATTCCTTTGCACATATGGTTCCAATAGCCCTCATGCCAGCCGCATTTTTTTTAATGGGCTGACAAGGAGCTATGGCGTAATTCTTGGACTCTTCCCCCTCCCAAAAAAGGGGGAGGGAAAAAGAAGAAAAAATTAGAATCGTTCCCCAAAGTTCTCGGGCTGTCACCTTCAAACTAGTTAGGATATTTCTTTTTTTTCTTCTTCTTCTTCCCCCCCCCCCCCTGGCTTCCTTAATAAAGTTCTTGAATGGAAGGATTGTATGGACTGGTTATAAATCCAGGCGTTTGTCCTGAAAGCCTCTCGCTTATATTTCTTTGGAAAATGGAATCAAGCAGAAGGCAACTCACAATAAATAACCCCAGTTCGGCGATTAAAGATATTATATAGGCCTTATTACATCAGCTGTTTCCACTGGGGCTCCTGCAATAAATAAACAAATCGGAATAAATTCCGGTTTACCGAATTTTGGACACAAAGATTCCTTTGCAATTTTTATTTTTATTTTTTTAAAAAAAGAAGGATATGTAGCTGGGAGAACACACTCGCTTGCCATCACTTGCGCATGCTCACATACAGGCGCCCCGTAAATGACTTTAGGCAAAGTTAACAAATATAGCATATTTACATTTTCACGTGCGGCTGTCTAATTAAATTAAGCCATGGTGGAAGGATCGGCAGAGTGCAGAAAGTAGCAGATTTACTCATCCATTCCCAAAGAATTCCCAAATGGGAGAGTGCTTTACGGAATGCATATCTTGCTATTTTGCTTGAAAGCTTCCTATTTACAGACTGTGAGTTAGGTCCCCCTCTTCTGCAAAGCTAATTTGCATTCACCCGTCTCACTTTCTCCTTATTCCTCTTTTTTTAAAAACAAAAAACAAAAAAACCACTCAATTTCATTTCATTATTCTTGTGTGAAACCCCCCCCCCCCCCGTGAAGTGTGAGGTTGTGTGCACGTCTGTGCAAATGTTTGTTTTTGTTTTAAGGTGTTTCAGCTTTCATAGGCCAAAGCGGGATAGCCGATATTAAAATTAGAATTTTTTTTTTAAAAAAAGGAAATACTGGTTCAAATCTTCCCAGTTTAAAAACTAAGCATTAAAAACAGCCCAGCGAAAGGGGGAGAAGAATAGAAACATCGGTAGAGGATAAAAAGCAGCACTGAAAATAAACAAATAAATAAATAAAAAATAAAACTTTTGCTCGCCATCAAAAAGGGTTAGGGTTAGGGTTAGGGATGGAAGGAAAAAACGTTTTCTAGAATTTGAGTATCGTAATAAGGAAAAATCTTGACGAAGAAGTTTTGTTCTGTTCCTGGGATAATGAAAGGATATTGGTTTTTCATTTCAGCTTATGAACAAATTAATTAAGTGCCTCAATCTCCTTCCATCCTTCCTTCCTTCCTTCCTTCCTTCCCCCTCCCTCCCTCCCTTCCTTCCTTCCATCCTTCCTTCCTTCCTTCCTTCCTTCCTTCCTTCCTTCCTTCCATCCTTCCTTCCTTCCTTCCTTCCTCCCTTCCCTTCCCTTTCTCTGTCCTCCCTTCCTCCCTCCTCCTTCCTTCTTCCTCCTCCTCCTCCTCCTCCTCCCCTTCCTTCCTTCCTTCCTTCCTTCCTTCCTTCCTTCCTTCCTTCCTTCCTTCCTTTCTTTCTTTCTTTCTTTCTTTCTTTTTCTTTCTCTTTCCCAATATCAAGTATTTCTTGAAATAGAGCTATGTTTACTTAGTCTAGTAATGAAGTCTTGAAAACGTCTCTCCCCATTCTTCCTGTAAAGTTTTTTTTTATAAAGAGAGAGAAAGAGAGAGAGGGAGGGAGGGAGAGAGAGAGAAAATAGCTTACTTAAGTAGTTTTCAAAGTGTTTTGGGAACAAAGATTTCAAAGACACAACTCTGACCAAACATTTACTCTTGATGGTGTACAGTAGTTTAGACTCACAAGGGGGAAGAAAAGCATGCTTGATTTTCTGTCCCCCCCCTCCCCTCCCCTTTTTTTGTTTAAATTTCTTTGTTTCTAAGATGTGAGATATATATGTCATTTCTGGAAGTATGGAACTAATTGAGGAATATGTCCGGCTCTTGTTGAGGTGAATAGGGCAGATAAATAAAAAATGCCACTGAACATAAATCTGTCCGCCAACATCAAAGAAACAAGATCCAGCTAAGTGTATTTGTATAATGCAGTAATTTATGCAAAGAGCAGCTTTTGTCAGCAATGCAACAAAGCGGCTTTGATAAATACCTCCTAATTTATTGTCATGTATCTCAAATCAAAGTAAAACATTTACAGCCTGTGTATGAAGGAAGCCAGGCCAAAGTTATTTAGAGGCTTCTCTTCTCTTTTCTTCTCTTCTCTTCTCTTCTCTTCTCTTCTCTTCTCTTCTCTTTTCTTCTTTTTGTCTTCTCTCCTCTCTCTGTCTCTTCTCTTCTCCTCTCCTTTCTCTCTCTCTTCTCTTCTCTTTTCCTCTCCTTTCTTTTTCTTTTCTCCTCTCTTCTCTTCTCCTTTCTCTCTTCTCTTCTCTTCCCTTCCCTTCCCTTCTCCTCTCTTCTCTTCTCTTCTTTTTTCCTTCCTTCCTTCCTTCCTTCCTTCCGTCCTTCCTTCCTCCCTCCCTCCCTCCCTCCCTTCTCTTCTCTTCTCTTCTCTTCTCTTCTCTTCTCTTCTCTTCTCTTCTCTTCTCTTCTCTTCTCTTCTCTTCTCTTCTCTTCTCTTCTTTTTGTCTTCTCTCCTCTCTCTGTCTCTTCTCTTCTCCTCTCCTTTCTCTCTCTCTTCTCTTCTCTTTTCCTCTCCTTTCTTTTTCTTTTCTCCTCTCTTCTCTTCTCCTTTCTCTCTTCTCTTCTCTTCCCTTCCCTTCCCTTCTCCTCTCTTCTCTTCTCTTCTTTTTTCCTTCCTTCCTTCCTTCCTTCCTTCCGTCCTTCCTTCCTTCCTCCCTCCCTCCCTCCCTCCCTCCCTTCTCTTCTCTTCTCTTCTCTTCTCTTCTCTTCTCTTCTCTTCTCTTCTTTTTTTCTTCCCTTCTCTCAGGAAAAAAAATAAGTTAGGTAAAAGCTTACGAGGATCTATTGTGAATATTAAGTGAGTGATAGAACCGATAGCAGAAAAAAATCAAATCAAAAGCAACAAGAGGCAGAGCCTGTTGTGGTATAACCTTAGAGATCTGAGAAAATCCTGTTGGTTTTTATCTCAATGGCAGAGACAGACCCACAGACATCTAATGTGCAGCTTCTTAAAATATCATTTACTGAAAGTGTTTTAAAATTCACGCTTTATCTTAAGAGTGTCAGGGTTAAAAAAAAAGGAATAAAAGCAACACATCTCATGATAGTATACAAGCTGAGTGCATTTTTAAAAAGTCCAAACTATGAAGAGCAAAGTCAACAACCGCTGAAGTTACTTCAACATGCAGAGAAAATAAAGGGAGTTTGAACTCAGTGCCAAAATGAAAGCAGAATCAGCCACATTTCAAAACGGAGAAAGTTACATTTGTAAAAAATAGTTTTTATTCAAGGTAATACAGAACTTAGGATAAAATGAAGGAGGTGAAACAGAAAGATTGATGTCCAATAGCTGCAAAGACACTACAGAATACAAAGTCCCCCTTGAATCACCACCAAAGCTAAATTGCCTTTTTTTTTTTTTTTGGTGTGAACAGCACTATTTATTAGCAATAAAGTATAGCCTGAACACTTCTGGTAAAGCAGGTTATTTATACCTAACGACAACTATAACCACAGCAACATAGTTATAATTGAACAGTAATAAGATAAGATAACCTTTATTGTCATTTTTATATTGTGGGCACAATGGCACACATCAAAAATAAAATTTAGTTGCCCGCTCTCAAAGTGAAACACATACATGACACACACCTAAACATACTATGTACAACATATATATAGACCCACATCCCTACATATACATAGCAAATAAATATTAAATACTGTCCATCTTGAATATATAACGCATATATGTTCAATGACACAGTCCTCGATCTCCGGGAGAAATATAAACCAGCTGTTTATTGTTAAAAAGTTTAAAACAATAAAAACAACTATTTACAATATTAAAACAACTTAGCTTTCGCTGGTCCCCTGCCAGCGTCCTCAGAGTAAAGTTTTGGGGTGGAGATTACTTTTATAAACCTTGCTAGCCTAACTGCTTACTCATTGACCGTGTGATAGGGCCATATATATATATGCTTAATAACAAGCACAATAATATGGTGACAATATCGTCGTGGTCTCACTGTAAAAAAAAAGTGTTATTATTTTGAAATGGTCTCTAATGAGTCTGATTGCAATAAAAGAATTCAAATATAGTCAGCCTTTTACTTTAAAGATGGCCAAGGGGGGGAAAAAATACTACTGGCAGATTGCAAATCAAGATATAAAGTAAGATATAAATGCACAGACCTCTTTCCTTCCACGAAAATTGTGATCACGGACAATCCCACAGCTTCTCCTGCTTTCCTTCGGAGTCACATTTGCTGCAAAATATGTGGTCTCCATATTACAGCTACTAGAGAAGGGTGGTGAGATGGAAAAGAGGGGGGGGGGAAATGTCGGTGCCTTAATATTCCTTCACTAATAGATCATCCTGTCTCTTTAAAAAGACTGTCTGTCTCCATTAGAAAGTGCTTTAGAATTCATGGCTTGTGAAGCCATAACATTTAATATAGGCTAGCTAACAAGGGACCAATATAACTTTTATCAGTTAGTTTAGATGTGTAAGACATATGTTCGGTCTCTGGTGAATATATAGCTTTTCGGAGGCTTCCAGTCACTTAGATCTTCATTGTTTCATCCAAGGAACGGACACTTTGGGTGGGTTTGTTTTTTGGGAGCCAATATACATAAATAATAATGTCGTCTTCCAGTTCAGAAGAAGAAGCAAAGCTATATAAACCGATTTGCATTATCAGAGAGAAGAGAGTCTGTCAATGATAGCTTAGGTGCCAGAGTCCAGCGAAGAGTTAGGGGTTCTTTTGAATCCAGCCGAATCCCGGGTAGAAACAAAGTCCCGTTCACACATTCAGAGAACAAGCAGGGAAAAGAAGAGGTCAGATATTCCTGGTCTTAGGAATGTAGGATCTGGAGACACTAAACCCACCTCGAAAAAGAAATGTGTGCCTTTGTCTGGAAGCAGAGCAAATATTGGACTGCCTCGGACGAAGAAAACCACGACGTCCTTGTCTGGTTCGTGTTCCCCCAACCACCCAAAAAATATTCACAAATTGAAAATGGCATGCTTCTTTACCCTTCTTGAGCAATATCCTCCCAATTTTGTTTATTTATTTGTTTAGAAAATAAATTCACAGCGACTCCTGCCAGCTTATAAAGATAAAAAGCCCAGTACAAAACCCAATAAACTTCCTGGCGACAACAATTAAACGAGACACTTGATGTGGTCCATGTCATTCTGGGGTCCCCAGGCCTGTTGGCGGAACCTCATCTGTGAATTTTGATCACGTGACCCCGGAAAAAAAGGTCCCTTTTTTCCCCAGTACCGTTGTAATTTCGAACGGTCCCTAAATGAACTTCTTCTTCTCTCTGATAATGCAAATCGGTTTATATAGCTTTGCTTCTTCTTCTGAACTGGAAGACGACATTATTATTTATGAAAGTCAGGGAGTAACTGTACTACACGGAAAAATGGCAATTGACTGTTATAAAATATATACACGGCTACAACATCCTTTGACAGCAATCTGTTTTAACTATTTTTTACCAACCATCTGTGCTCTACTTTGGGAGAAAACACTTTAATTCACAGACACTATTTTGCAACTGGCGTTTATAAAACCCAGAATTTTCAAATCTGTCTTGCTGGTTCAATAAAACAAAGACGGGAGTATGAAAGCGAGGAGAAAGCCGTGGTAAACCAGAATTTTATTTCCCTGCTAGGGACATTTCACCTGCTAAAAATAGAACTGGCCATTCCGCTGGATTAATACCGCATTTAATGAAGCACGAGAAGTTTCATGATTATTACTATTATTATTATTATTATTTTTCCTGAGCATGAATGCGTTCTAAATTCCAAGTGGATTTGTCCATATGGGTGTGTGAAGAGCAGATAAGCATAAAATAGACTGCGTATATTTCATACTTAGCTTTGATACCAAACCTCAAGGCTCTTGGGTGCATTTTTAAACTCTGCTAATCTCAATAGAGTTTGTGTTCACATTGCAAATAAAATAAATACATAAGTAAATAAATAAAAATCTGGGTCCAAACCAAATCAGAGCAATTTGATAAGCATTTCGCTCATGTAGTATGGCACAGAGTCTGTTGGGCTCTTTATATTCAACATGCCCAGTTGAGTTCAGCAACTTATTATTTTTTGTTTTGTTAATGGCTCCAGTAATGTTAGTTTGAAGTTTGAAATCCAGGCATGAAAAAGGAAACATTTTTCTCTTTTAAAGAAGCCTCTGCAAATCCGAAGGCATGGGTTTAACTCTTTAACATCCCTCCCTTCCATTGCTTTTACAATGAAGATCCCTGGGGAAGCTTCTTTCAGCACAAGGGTTTGGGGGGGGAAAAATTGGGATTTTCCTATTGCTTTTCCACTAAATAAGCTGCAGCTGGAATCTTAGGTTGTGACAGCTGCTTCTGTAATATAACACTGAATTTCGGAACAGCTGCATCGGTCGCATCC
This sequence comes from Azemiops feae, assembly GCA_023970755.1. Taxonomy (NCBI): domain Eukaryota; kingdom Metazoa; phylum Chordata; class Lepidosauria; order Squamata; family Viperidae; genus Azemiops; species Azemiops feae. The sequence goes on from JALGBA010001154.1 coordinate 982,432, forward strand.
ATGTCCAGGGCTGGCTTTATCCTCCAAAAATCTCTCCAGGGTTTGACTCCAATATACCTTTGAGGTTGCAGGTAGGCCTTGACTTTTGACCACAACTGAGCAAAACAGTTGCTAAGCAAGACAGTGGTTAAGTGACTTTTGCCTCATCTTACGATCTTTCTTGCCCCGGGCGTTAGGCGAATCCCTGCAGTTGTTTAGTTAATAACACGGTTGCGAAGTGAATCTGGCTTCCCCGTTGACTTTGCTTGTCAGAAAGTTGCAAAAGGGGATCGCGTGACCCCCGGGACATTGCAACCGATGTAAATATGAGTCAACGGAGAGGAGTCAACGCTTTACAACTGTGTTGCTAAGCATCTGAATTTGGATCATGGACCATGGGGATGCTGCAACAGTCGTAAGTGTGGGAAAACGGACATGAGTCACTTTTTTTCAGTGCCGTTGTAACTTTGAAAGATCACCAAAGAAGTGGTAAGTCAAGGACTACATGGATCTCCTCTGATAGCATCTCCCTGGTCCATGAACTCAGACAGAGAGAAGCAGAATCAAGTGGAAGACCTCAGAGCCATCAGAGAGATGTTCCTCTCTGGAGGAGAAAGATGTTGTGGACCTTCTCTTAATTCTTATAGGGACCCAGAAGACTTTCTTCCTTCTGGTAGTCCCTGGATGGTGCCAATGTCTTGTCTCTTGAGGTCCACTGACCTCCTTTCCTTCTCACTTTCTGGAAAGCTCTAAAGATGGTTGGGTTTCATTAGGCAACAGAATCTGGTTGTTCGTTTGTTGACGAGATCCCATTGGGATCAGACTGCTGCATTTGATCTTGGGTTCTTTGAGTGACATTCATGTTTGCATTCTTTCATACTTTCATCGGATTCTTGTAAACTACTTAGAGACTCGGAAGCTTCATGGTATGTACAATTAGGAAAAAAAGAAAGAAATCAATTAAAATCCCCCTCTTAGCAAGACTGGTTTGTTTGTTTGGTACTATATATATTCTATGTCTGTAATCTTGCCATTTCAGTTTTCCTTGGAAATTCAAATGTTTCTAAATATAGCGATACAGTTGACAAAAATGTACCTTAAAAATACATTCCGTTCTATAGCATAGAAAAAGATGTGTGGAGTGAAAAATAGCAAAAAGAAAATTAAAAAGAAAACACCCACTTTCTATTAGAAAAAAAATTAGAAAAAAAAATACTACAGAATGTGTGTTTTAGGCAAAACACAGGGGCGTGCCTATTAGGAGAAATGTGTACCAAAAAACCCTGTAATTTTAATGACTTTAAAAATCAAGCTCCAATAGATAGATAGCCCAAACTTGAAACTGCAAAAATTAGAAGCTACAAAAAAACCCAAACATGGATATTATTACCTTTCATGTTAAGCTGCCACTGAAGCTTATAGGCAGATGCTAGGTAGATGACAGATGGATAAGACAGACCAATGGATAGATCTTGCCTCTTTTCCTTTTAACCCGTATCACATGCATGTGCTTATATTTGATCTGTAATTGAACGTGAATAAAATAAAGTTGATAGCCCACAGATGAGCTCTTTGGAATGGAGAAGACATATGCAATTAGCTTGGAAGGTCCTGGGGAAATCTTGGAGGACCACATGCAAATCTGCTTGCCTTAAATTATTCCAAAATTTCTGGATCAAAATTTCAGGGGTGTTTCTCCTTCCTCTTTTCTTAAAGGAAGCACAGAATCACAACAGGGAGAAATGTATGCCAGACCTCGTAGGAGTGGCTAATTGCAGCCCCAGCTTTGCCTATCTAAGCAGACTCATTATTTTGTACCAGTGTAGCCAGTAATAAGCACCAGTAAAGTGCCACCTTAAGGAAGAAGATGCTTCTCCGTGAAAGGATGGAGAGACACGGGGTGACCTGTCACCCAGTTCATTGGCGTCTCCTAATTTCAGCTGAAAGCCTCTTGTTGTCTCATTGTACATTATGTAACTCTATACACTCAAGACCGTGCTTGACCAGCTCCGTAGAGGCCAAATTACATTCAACATAGGGTAATTTTATAGTGAGATGTCTGAGCTTCTCAGGTTTAGGTTATCGAAGGGAGAGCAATGAGAATGGCTCCAGATAGAATTGAATGTTAAAAGCTTCATTCGTGAAACCTTCCAATTGGTGTCTTTCTCAGGTCAACAAGTATATTTGACAGGTATACTACTTTGTTTTTATTCCAGGAAAAAAAAAAGAGCTCTAGACAAGCTACTTCCAGTTATATCGACCTGACCCACTAGGGTGGGGAAGCAGGGTGAGCAAATTATGGGTCTTCTCTCTTAAAGGAGGTCCATCTGGTGGGACCAAGAAGAAGGACTTTCTCCATAGTGCCTTCCTCCCTGTGGAACACCATCCCTGCAGAGATAAGATTGGCCCCCATTTTGAGACTCTTTCACAAGGCCCTGCAGACGTGGTTTTGCCAGTGGGGTTGAGAACCCCAGAGTGATAGGGAGCCCATCAAGTAGTTGGTGTGATTGTTGTTGTCAGGGAAGTGGCAGGGTTGGGGTTTATTGGCTTTTGTATTGGAGTTGTATTTCTGTATGCCACCCAGAATGTATTTGTGGGCCAAGTCATAAGATAAAGTGTGAGAAGGGACACAACCCAATTGTGGTATTTCTAGTTTATTCCGGTGGTCCTTCACTGGCTTGATAAATAGGCCTTTAAAAACCATTGTGTGGACTTCAGACTAATGGACACTTTGGAAATCCACTGTTAGTAATATAGCAAACTTAACACCTCTGTTGAAGGTTTTGATTGACACGAAACCTCTCTCTTGTCATCTCTTAAAACAAACCCTTGTTTTTCTGCTCCCTGCAGGAAGAGAGCCCTTCCCAGCCAAAAGTGTGTGTGTGTGTTTCTAGTTCCAGCTGCCATTGCTCAAAAAAAAAAAGAAAAAGAAAAAAGCAGGCCAATTTAACATATAACACTAATTCTTTCTCTTGACTAAGGGCAGTGATGAAATTCTACCTCTTTACTTTAAAGCAGAGACAGCTGTTGGTAGCTGCTACAAGCAGGCCAATCTCCCCCCCCCCCCCACACACACCCCTTTCCCATCCCAAATATGCATGTACAACAGAACTCTTTGGATGTATGTTGTTCAACCAAACCACAAAAACTAGGAAAGTCCATCCAAACATATTAATTATTTCAATGGGAAGGTCTTGTGGTTTTTTTGTTTTTTTTGTCCCTTACCATTTGGACTGCTTTTGGCGATGTTGTCTTGAAAAAAAGACCATTTTGGATTGGGGTGCATGAGTGTGTACATGTGTCTTTGCTGTATTTACTCCTGGGTTACCTCAGCGCAATAAGACTGTGCATGCTCTGACAATCTGGCTTCCCCATTGATTTTTGCTGGTCAGAAGGTCACAAAAAGGGATCACGTGATCTGGTGACATTGCAACCGTCATAAATCTGAATCAGTTGCCAAGTGTCTGGATTTTGATCAGGTAACCCCGGGGGATGCTGCAACGGTCGTAAGTGTGAAAAACGGTCACCAGTCCCTTTTTTCCCCAGTGCCGTTGTAACTTTGAACGGTCACTAAATGAATTGTTGTGACAATAACAGCTGTCGCAAGAAAGGTCGTAAAATGAGGCAAAATTCGCTTAATCAGTGTCTCACTTAGCAACATAAATTTTGGGCTCCATTCTGGTCGTAAGTGTGGGGGGGAACTGCCTGTACTTGCAATTACGTCCCATTCAAAGCAAGTTTTCTTAGTGTGTTACTAAACAGAAAGATCACTTTTTTAAAAAAATAATTATCACACCTCTGCAGGAAAGAACTTAGTAGATGAAATGTTGGAGTTTGCCAATTTAAGAGAGAGAGAGAAAAAATTGCATTTATTAAAGAAGCTTTACGGGATTCACAGGTAAGAAGTCTCTCGTTCATTACACTTCAGATTAGAAGCAATATCTGGGCTGATTGAAGCACTCTGCAATCAAGGTGGATTACCAGACAATCTTTTAAGGCTACAGTAAATATGTATTCTGAGCCTCTTCTGCAGGATATTTGTCTGTCATTCTAGTTAGGGCAAGGAAGAAAAGTGCTAGTGCATATATTGTTCCCTTGCTAAGCCATATATCTAGGAAGGGAAAGGCGGGGGGGGGGGGAAAGAACAGCTGAGCGAGCCAAATTTTTTCTGAACATAACAGCGGAGCAATTAAAACAAATGTGATTTTCCAGATCAAAACTTCTGCCTGCTAATTGCTATATGGCAGCTATCCTAAAACTACAAGTTTCCCTTCCAGCTGTTTTTATTTCACGATGCATTTTGCAATCTTCTCGAGGGCCAAGAGGGCGATAAGGAGTCTGAAGCACAGGATAGTTATCCGAGGGTTGCCAAAATGCACTGTGACCAGGAAGGCCTTTGGAAAAGAATCTGTCTTCGGTGCCATTAGTGTTTTCGTGGCAATGTGGTTCCAATGAAGATAATTGATTGTGTTGTGGTGTAGTCAGTCTCCTTCAAGCATGTGCCTGTGACCAGATGCAGACTAGCTTGGAGACGCGCCGTGGAGCCCTTCCCTCCTCTGATGGTTTGTGCACTTAACTAATAGGCACTCTTTCAGATGATCTATGGGCTAACACCAAAGCCCTGAACATCTGTCCCAGTGGGTAGAGCCTGATATTGTCAAAGCAGGATTATTGATTCCACTGGATATGTACTCCACATTATCCCTTAGGAAAACGTGGGCAGACGCTATTTTAAATTAGTTTCTCCCAAACCTGCTGCCTATCGGATGTGGGTGGGACAACAATTCCCAGGATTCCCAGCGATCACGCTGACTGAGGAATCTGGGAGTTGCTATCTCAGCCTATCTGAAGAGATCAAGATTTTGAGAGGGCTGTTTTAAAGGAACCCCCACATAGTGAAATCGCTGTGAAGTGGATAATGGTAGTAAGAATAATTTAGAATGTATCCCTGGATAACTGGAAAATTAGTTTGTCTTAAAATTATGCAAGTAAACATGATTCGTCTAAAAATTAATGTTATCATTTGTGCTTATAATTTAACTTGTTTTGTTGATTTGGCCTCTGCAGGTAAAATGTAGGAAGGTAGGTAGGTAGGTAGGTAGGTAGGTAGATAGATTGATAGATAGATAGATAGATAGATAGATAGATAGATAGATAGATAGATAGATAGATAGATAGATAGATAGATAGATAGATAGATAGATAGATAGATAGATGAAAGAGAAATTGATAATAGACATATATAGATAATAGATTTACGGATGGATGGATGGATGGATGGATGGATGGATGGATGGATGGGTAGGTGGATGGATGGATGGATGGATGGATGGATAGATAGATAGATAGATAGATAGATAGATAGATAGATAGATAGATAGTTAGATAGATAGATAGATAGATAGATAGATAGATAGATAGATAGATAGATAGATAGATAGATAGATAGATAGATAGATAGATAGATAGATAGATAGATAGATAGATAGATAGATAGATGGATGGATGGATGATAAGCCATTTTGTTCTCAGTGACTCTCATCTAGCAAGTGTGTTCACTTCTTCATACATTGTATTTCTTGGAGCAGCAAACCTCACTCCCTTCTAGCACTGATTATGTTACCTAGTTGGGTCATGAAACGTCTGCAGGAATGTTTTTATTACTCTTCATATTCTGAAAGATGGGATTTCTGTCTTTTCTATTTACCTGTCAATTGCTTTAGCTCCTCACAGCTTAGCGTCCTTCTCCCGGGCCTCCATTTTTTTTTTTAACATTCCCATCCATAAACAAGGGGAGAGGACTGCAGGTTGAACTTTTGGATCTCCAGATGAAGCTTAGTCAGATCTCAGTGGAAGAACCAGTATGCCTTGAATCTCCACCATGTTGCAATGAGTGCGATTGCAACGTTAAGTGCTGCTTTTGTTGTTGTGAATAAGCCAGTAATTTTTGGTTCTTGTGGTTGTGAAATGTTTTAATGGCACACTATATAATGGCACACTATATGATGAGGCTGGAAACATGATATTTCCTTTGAGAACTCAATGCAGAATCGTCACCTTTTGTGCTTTATGCAGTTAACAGAACAACAGAGTTGGAGGGGACCTTGGAGGTCTTCTAGTCTAACCTCCTGCTCAGGCAGGAAACCCCATACCATTTCAGGCAAATTTCTGAAATTTTCTACCATTTCAGCTTTCCTGGATCTCCACACATAGATGTGTTCGAATATACTTTCTCTTTAAATATATCTTCTAAATGTTATCAACAGTCACATTTTAAAACATAGTTCGGTCACAATCTAAGCTGAACATTGCACTGTAAGAATTAGAGAAAAGCAAAATTTTGATCAGAATAACAGAGTTGGGAGGGACCTTGGAGATCTTCTAGTCCAACCCCCTGCTCAGGCAGGAAACCCTACATCATTTCAGACAAATCATCGTCCAGTCGCTTCTTAAAAACCTCCAGCGTTGGAACACCCACAACTTCTGGAGGCAAGTCGTTCCACTGATTAATTGTTTCACTGTCAGGAAATTTCTTCTTGGTTCTAGCTGATGGTTCTTAGCTGATGTTTATAATCTGGAAGATGTAAACTGTATGCTTTTATTTGGAAGTTGACCTACTTGGAATCCTTAAATAACATCTTACCCTAAAGTGACTATAATAATAATCATCATCATCATCATAATTAAAAAAAAAAAGAATTTGGAACGTAACTTTTGTGATAGCAAGTATCTTTAACAATATTAATGCCAAACATTTGATGGTCACTTACACGAAGCAGCATTTTTTATTTCTGAGGATATAAACTCCTGGGAGTTAGAAGTGGTGAAGAAGCCGAATTTGTAATTTTAAGAGCTTCATGACACAACTCATGGCATCAAAACTGATCACGAGAGAGGCAGGAGGCAGTTCTGGTGTCTAGATTTGCAACGATAAAAAAAGGAACACAGATACAGGAAACAGATAAATAAATGTCATCTGGGGTGGCTTTGTTTTCCAACATGATAGATGATTTCAGAGGAACAGTTAATAAACACATGGTCATCTTGGCCAAAGAAGCCAAGTTTCTAACTTGACTCACCTCACCGGCTCTCCTCCCAATTCAGAACTATCTCACAATAGCTCCGAATCATCAGGAAGTGTGTTCCATTGTTATGTCCTGTGATTTATCATCACTGAGAGTTAAGTGACCCATTTTTCTATCCCTTTTCCTCCGTTTTGAGGCATCGTATACTTTCGTTTGTTCTCCAGTCCATGTGGGGGTCTTTCTATCTTGTCTTGCGGTGCCAAGCATGTATCTCTCCGTGTATTCTTTGCGCCACTCATAGCTTTTGTATCGATTGTGAGGTTAATGTCCATGTTTCGCCGGCGTATGTTAGAACAGGCAGCACACACTGATCGAAAACGTTTCTCTTCAGGCATAGGGGAGGTTGAGGATTATGGGAGTTGAAATCCATCTCACCTGAAGAGCATCAGATTTGGGCAGGATATGGATTCCAGCTCGAATCGGCGTCTTTGTAAGACAAGATTCCACCTCTGCACCACGAACGTTGTGTTTGCAACTCTACACTTTTGGACTGATTCACCAAATCGAGCAACAGATCCAGCAGGAGATGGTGAAGATAAGATTAACTACATGCAGCTGAGGTTTCTATACTTGTAAAACACAATGAATTTCAATGGGAGCTGGCTGGGCCAGTTTGATGCCAAACCCTTTTGGCCTGTTAGGGTTGTAAATACACACTTGTGTTAACAATTATGAGGGACTGGCTCATAGCTCCTTCAGGGAGATCTCTGTTTTTGTGCTTACCACAGGCATTCCTCCATCTTATTAGTGAGGAACATCAGACAGAACGTCAACCAATAACTTAAGCAAGGATTCAGGAACAGCTCTGGCACGGTCAGAGGTTTAGTCTAGAGATACACGGTGAGAATACAGGTACTCCTTGGCTTACAACAGTTCACTTAGAGACCGTTCAAAGTTACAACGGCACTGAGAAAAGCAACTTATGACCATTTTTCACAGTTACGACCGTTGCAGATTGTCAGGGTCGCATGATTTATCTTCACCATCTCCTGCTGGATCTGTTGCTCGATTTCGTGGATCAGTCCAAAAGTGTAGAGTTGCAAACACAACGTTCGTGGTGCAGAGGTGGAATCTTGTCTTACAAAGACGCCGATTCGAGCTGGAATCCATATCCTACCCAAATCTGACGCTCTTCAGGTGAGATGGATTTCAACTCCCATCATCCTCAACCTCCCTTATGCCTGAAGAGACAAGTTTGCGATCAGTGTGTGCTGCCTGCTCTAACATATGCTGGCGAAACATGGACGCTAACCGCACAATCGATACAAAAGCTATGAGTGGCGCAAAGAATACACGGAGAGATACATGCTCGGCACCACAAGACAAGATAGAAAGACCCCCACATGGACTAGAGAACAAACAAAAGTATACAATGCCCCAAAACGGAGGAAAAGGGATAGAAAAATGGGTCACTTAACCCTCAGTGATGATAAATCACAGGACATAATAATGGAACACATTTGGATGCTTGATCAAAATTCAGATGCTTGGCAACTGGCATGTACTTATGACGGTTGCAGTGTCCCAGGGTCACGTGATCCCCTTCCGTGACCTTCTGACAAGCCAAGTCAATGGGAAAACCAGATTCATTAACAGCCATGTTACTAATTTAACAGCTACAGGGATTCACTAAACAAACGTGGCAAAAAAAAAGCGTAAAATGGGGCAAAATTTGCTGAACACATTTCTCACTTAGCAACATAAATTTTGGGCTCAGCTGTGGTCGTACGTTGAGCGTTACCTATAGAACTGGGGGGGGGGGTGATGGAAAGGCCATAACTGTGTGTGTCGATTTTCTCTCATCTTTGTCTGCCAAGTCCAGAGTGCATGAGGGCCAGCTGACAGATTCCATTCCCACAATATCTCCAGTTTTGATCAATAGTCCTGAGGGACATACAATCCACAACCAGCACATGCAAATTCTCCATGCCATGAAATATGCATACATTGAAGCCCTGATGAAACACAGGTTTCCTGATTCAGATGATTCGACTTAATGCATTTAGTTCAACTTTTAAAAAGCGCACAAACATTTACAATGATTTAGTCAGCAGAAGCGAAGAAGCGTCTTGGGCGAGAAGCGAAACGTCCTCAAGGAAAAACAAAGGAAGTCCTGTTGCCTCTTGGGATCCCTTTAGACAGAAAACCTGGAGAAAGAAGCTAGCATAGGATCTCAAGAGAGGAATAGGAAATCAGTCGCCAACTTATAAGCATTTAGTGACCGTTTAAAGTTTCAATGGCATTGAAAAAAGTGATTTATGACCATTTTTGCAGCTTCCCTGTGATCACATGATCAAAATTCAGACTCTTGGAAAATGACTCATATTTATGACAGTTCCAGGGTCCCGGGGTCATGTGATCCTCGTTTGCGACCTTCTGACAAGCAAAGTCAATGGGGAAGCCAGATTTACCTAGCAACTAACAACCACGTTGCTAACTTAACGATTGTATGATTCACTTAACCGCTATGGCAAAAAAGATCACAAAATGGGGGGAAACTCACTTCACACTTGTCTCACTAAGCAACGTAAATTTGGAGACAATTGTGGTCATAAGTCCAGGACTGCCTGAATGCTGGACGCAGCACTGAATTCTCCAATTATTCTCTCGTTTATTCTCTTATTCTCCAATACGTTGCCTCATTGAAACCGATCAGCCAAAAGCCAGCAGAGTTTTCGTAGTTTTTCCACCAGGGAAGGTGCAAAATAATGGACTTGAGTGCATCGGGCAAAACCAAATGTGAATTGTCAATTTAATTTGAAAAAAAATCCATCTGGTCGAACTCCCTTTGGGCACAGGGAACAACGCGGCAAACTGGATCCATTTAGAAAAAGCCATTTCGGCCTCTGCCTACACACCTCCGGATTGTCCGAGCTGATTCAAAGGCATCCAATGCAATTCGACAATTGGAACCGGAAGTCAAATCAATTTGATTTGGAGATTTGCCTTCAAAGGGAATATTTGCACAGCTCTCCATTAGCAGATGGTGTGTGCTTTGGAAGCGTCCTAAAACACACAGATGCACACAAACACACACACACGCACACACCCAAGATAATTCCACCTCACCTCCCACCACGGAGGACAGTGTCCCTGGCACATTCTTCACATTTCACAGCGTTTGAATTTTTTTTTTTTAAAAAAAGAAGTTATACCTAAAACGGAGGAAAAAGAAGGCAGCCCTATTTCCGAGTGAAGATCCACCCTTCCCCGTTATGCTGATTTTGAAGTAAACAAGGTAATAATGGTTTGTGCAAGAATTAACTCTTGTGGAACCCTTTCCTTGGCTCTTAACAGCAAAACAGTGGAGCTGTTTATGACCCTCCATTCAACGCTAGTTTGAAGTTACGACAGCCTCTGGAAAAGTGACTTAGGACACTTGGCAACTGGCTCTTTTCCAGATGGCTCCTGATAAGCAAAGTCACCTGGGGAATTCTGATTCACTTGCTTGACGACATGATTCATTCATGATTCATTTAATGACCGTGTGAGTCACTCGACAGCTGCAGTAAAAAAAAAAGCTTGTCAAATCAGATTCGGTCATGGGATGACTCGCTTAATGATTGAAACGCTTAGTGACCAAAATTCCCGTCCCAATTGTGGTCGTACGTTGAGGACTACCCACATCTACAAGAGTGAGTACTAAGGGGTCATTTTTGTATCTTGGTCTCCAGTGCTTGCGATGTCCTTTCTGCCTGACCTACAACCTAACAACTTACAGTATTATAAGCTCCCTTTTGTCATGAAGATTCCTGAACAAATTCAAAATTGTGGAACCCCCTTATTTTTCTCTACCAGGTTTAAATTACGGCCTGTTCTCCGAGAAGAGAATACTCATGAAACGGGAGATAGCTCCTTCAGAATATAACACAGGCTTATTGGCTTAACCCTGCTTTCATTAATCCCAGCTTGCTGAAAGGAGAAAAAAAAAATGGAGGGAAAAAAAAAATCACTTGGAGGATTTTGACGACAAACAGCCGAACGGATGCCAGGAGCATATTTTAAGATTTAGACTTAGACTGTCGTGCAGGAGGACCTGAGCGTCCAAAACCGGTGGGAAAATTATCATCTACTTTCCCGATGCTGCGGTCCAAGGTTGCAACATCGCCGTTATTTATTTATTTTTTCCCCCCAACCATATCTAAAAGGCCAATTTGAGGCTGATTCCTCTTCACCGTCGTGTCTCTGGTTCAGCAGGTGTAAACCCCCTAATAGCTCTCGGTCCAAACTTGGAATCCTGCCAGGAACAGATGTGTTCAGTCAAATGACTAATTGAAAACCTTAAACAAAATCAGCAGCCTGGCTATTTTTCCTTCCATAATAAAGCCCAGCTGATAACGGCTGCAGAAAGGCAGAGGGGTGGGTGGGAGTGGGTGGGGGTGGGGGGGGTGGGGGGCGGGGGTAAAGAAGCCCACCCCTCTCATCACCGATGCCATTAACAATCACCAGCCCAGATGAAAACAAGGGGCTGGTTTATTCTGCAAATGAAGGCATATAACGAGATGACGTCCCAGGAGTCCATTACCAATTTTAATAATACATCAAGGAGACTGTGCAAACAGTTTGAATGTGAAAGCCAAACAGAGCGGGCTACTTAACGGCGTTGCCGCATCGAGAGACAACTCCCAGCGCTATGAATTTAACACATTTATAAAGGTACATAACATGATAGCTATTAGTTAAATTAAAAGAAAGCCATTAGCCATTGCGGTCTCCCACCAATGTTTCCCCCCCCCCCCAGTTTCTGGGTTTTTTTTTTAAATTTTATTTATTTATTTAGCTAGCCGAAAGTGCCAGCTGAACCAGCCTTAAAAACTCCAAATTCAAATGAATGCTCCTTTTTACAAGCGCTAGAGCTGGGAGTCAAATTATATGCATGAATAATAAAATACCATCTAATTAAAAACCCAGAGTTAAGTATGCAAAAAAAAAAAAAAGCCTTCTAATGATAACGAGATTGCGCAATAGCTCTGAGCCTGCTATTTTATAAATTACTCAGAAATAGTGGCTGGCTTGACCTAAATGGGAAATAATGGAATGGCTTTGGAAAAAGACAAAATTCTTTGCCATCCATCGACAAGAAGGAAACCGTTTCTTGACGCTCGAAGACAAATAGATATTACATCCATAAATAATTTCAGGTGTGAGGTGGCTTTGGAGAGGATTTTGAAATAGTGGGAAGGATATTGGTTCCCCATATGTCTCAAGCTGCCACTTTGGGTCAATAAATCCTTGTTTGGCCACCAGTTCATTCATAAACCTTTCTAAAAAGTTATGAAATGGTATTGGAAGACCTGGTTGGTTAATGCTCGGAGACGCCTTCCGACTTTACCTTTCTAGATCATACTGAGACATTTAATTTTTTTTTGTTTCTTCCTGATATTTATTGATATCCTGAAAATCGCAGACATGTGACTGCGGGGAGGCTGCAAACCACCATAAATGGGAGTTGGTTGCCAAGCAGCCAAAGTGATTGGATCATATCCACATACTGGATATGTGCAGCCAGATAGCGATAGCAATAGCGCTTAGAGTTATATGCCGCTTCATGTAGGAAAGCATAGCAATATCACTTGTATGTATTTACCTATACCAGGAGTAGGCAACCTTGGCTCTTTTATGACTCGTGGACTTCAATTCCCAGAATTCCTGAGTCAACTATGCTGACTCAGGAATTCTGGGAGTTGAAGTCCATGAGTCATAAAAGAGCCAAGGTTGCCTACCCCTGAAATCTGGTCATTCACCACAATCAAATAACAACACTGAACAATTCTGAAACCTGGTTTTCTCATTTTTTGGAACGTTTTCTTCAAGTTGTCCCAAAAAGCTTAATCTGGTTTTGGTTGAACAATGTGTTATATTAGCATAAGGAAATACCCGTCTCAATTAAGAAGGACATTGACTATTTTCCAACTGAGGTTAGCAGAGACATTGATCAGAACTGCAGTTCAAATGTTGCATTCTGGGTGCTGATCTCCCTGTTCACTGAAAAGGCTAGCATCAATATGGAATATTAGTCATTCACTATAGTTTACAAAAGCCTGACTTGCATTGGTTCCAATTGCTGGTCTGCTTAGCTTGGCATTGCCTAAAGTAGCCTTCATCAACCTGGTTTATCCTCCACATATATTGGAGGTTCCCCAAACTCACAGCCAACATGCTTGATAGAATTTTGGAAACTGTTATTCTCCAACATGGAGGAGCCCAAGTTCCATTGGACTAGAACAGGGGTCCCCAACCCCCGATCTGTGGACTAGTACCGGGCCGTGGCATGCCAGCAACCGGTCCGCACAAACAAGCAAAGTCCCATCCATGAAATGCAGGCAGCACACAAAACCACACACTCTCCGGTCCTCAGAAAAACTTCTCCACAGAACCGGTCCCTGGTGCCCAAAAAGTTGGGGACCTCTGGACTAGAAGACCTCCAAAGTCCTATCCCACTCTGGTTTTCTGGAAGAAGATCTACCCGTTTCACACAAGGCATATTCCCAACCTTAGTTGGGTTCTTGGAGACGTAAATCAGGTGTTCCACCACTAAGCTTTAAGCTGACATCCCATGATTTGACATTGTGTAGGCAGATGATAGCTTGAATGCATCCCACCTTGTGGTCATCAAATCAAACCGGTTCAAAATTAAAAAAAAAGAGAGAGAGATTCAAATCCATGTTTAAATTCTCGCCTTCCGAAGCAGCTTCTGAGAAAGGGAAATAAATAATGATACAACAGACAAAAAGAATCTTACTGTAGCGTTTGCTTACCTGTGGCATCAAACGCACATGACCTTTTATTTATTCAGTCATAAATGCATGAGCTCATTGAGAACACATCAAATTCAAAGCCACCTGTGGTCACCATGGAAACCACTCTGTTTGCTGAATAATTTTTTCTCTCCTCCCGCAATGCATATTAGGGCCTATTGGCGACTAGAGAAATACTTGAGCTAAACACGCCTGATAAATTGAACGGGTTAGCGTGGCTCTTACGGTTTTAAGTGCTACAGAACTGAGGGTTCCTTTTTCCTGATGGAAATCACTTTGATCGTGAATAAATATGCAGACGTGCTTAGCCTATTTTTAACTGCTGGTCCTAATTTGGCTGAAACCTGTTCTCACGAAATTATATTTCCCGTTCATCCCCTTCTTAGCCCAGTCCTTGGGCCCTACAGGTTTTGTTAGCAGGCCTAATTAAGATTAAGGATGTTTTGTTTTGTTTTGTTTTGTATTTCTTCTTATGTAAAAATCCATTCTGAATCATTTCTGCACCAATATATTTATTACAATATATAAACATTTATATAATATCTCTCTCTTTCTCTCTCTCTTTCCCCCTCTCTTTCTCTCTCTCTCTTTCATTCTCTTTCTCTCTCTTTCTCACTCTCATTCTCTCTCTCTTCTCTCTCTTCTCTCTCTCTCTCTCATTCTCTCTCCTCTCTCTCTTCCACCTCTCTTTCTTTCTCTCTCTTTCTCTCTATCTCTTCCCCCTCTCTCTTTCTCTCTCTCATTCTCTCTACTCTCTTTCTCACTCTCTCATTCTCTCTCTCATCTCTCTCTCCCCTCTCACTCTTTCTCTCTCTTTCCCCCTCTTTCTCTTTCTCTCTCTCAAATAGGTTTTGCAACCCATTTTCCCTACTGAATCTCCTTTCATGAACATTTCATCCCTCATGTACAATTTTTGTTTCTTTGTTTTGTTTGCAACATTTGGGGAAATATGCAAAACAAGGATAATTGCATTTCTATTTGCATATTAATTTAGCATGGACAGATGAGGTCAGTTGGTATGAAACAATTTCTTCCCGTTTCTCGTTCAGGACTTGAATACATGGTGGGGAAGAACACCTGTCTCATTGCTGATTTCTCAGTTATGTTCTAAATCAGTTAAATCTAGACTACTGCATTCAGTTTTGGCCATCATATTATAAAAAAGGTGTAGAAACTCTGAAAAGAGTGCAGAAAAGAGCAACAGGGACGATTAGGGGGCTGGAGGCTAAAAGATATGAAGAATGATTGCAGGAACTGGGTTTGTCTAGTCTAGTGAAAAGGACTAGGAGTGACATGATAGCAGTCTTCCAATATCTAAGGGGCTGCCACCAAAAAGAGGGGGGTCAACCTATTCTCCAAAGCACCAGAAGGCAGGACAAGAAACAGAATCTAACCAAGGAGAGAAGTGAGCTAGAACTAAGAAGAAATTTCCTAACAGTGAAAACAATTAACCAGTGGAACGGCTTGTGGGTGCTCCAACACTGGAGGCTTTTAAGAAAAGACCAGACAGCCACTTTTCTGGAATCTGGGTCTTCTGCTTGTGTAGGGGGTTGGACTAGAAGACCTCCAAGGTCCCTTCCAACTCTGTTATTCTGTTAAAACTGGACAGCCCTCTCCTACCTGATGCCAATTCCAGGTGGGGTTTGCTCTTATTTTCTCTACCCTGTTGTGTGCTAGATCTTCCTTGGCT
Organism: Azemiops feae; assembly: GCA_023970755.1. Lineage (NCBI taxonomy): Eukaryota > Metazoa > Chordata > Lepidosauria > Squamata > Viperidae > Azemiops > Azemiops feae. Next base: position 997,944 of record JALGBA010001154.1, read on the forward strand.
GATAGATTCTGTCCTCTACAGGGCTTATTTTTGTCATAGAACGTCCCAGAACGGAATTCCGGCACCTTTTTTGGATGGAACCTTGTAGGGTAGGCAAGGCAGGTTGTATGACGTGTGTGAGTTCCGGCACCTTTTTTTTTTTTTAACAAAGCACTGGTCCTCTACAGAATCAACTGCCAAGAAATCAACTCGATCTTCTACTTAAATCTTCTAGCCGGTGCTAGAACAGTGGCGTGATTTCAATCTGGTGATTTCAACCTGCCCTTTATGTAAGCAGGCAGGTGGCCTTGGAGCTGATTGCCCTTGACGGTTACCATCGCTTGCACATCTTCCTCTGACAAGTGTTGCCAAGCCATCCCAGCAGTGCCCCATCTGCTTTTAGGGCACTGCTGCAGCTGTTTGGGAATCCTAATAGCTTCAAGCTTTGGTTCCCACAGCAATCGCCCAGCCACGGCTATAATCTTCGCCCTTCTGCTCACTGGAGAAACCCTCGTCAATGACAGCGAGAAGGAAGCCCGCAAGCTGTCGCAGTTCTCCTCTGCTGACAGCATGAGATACATATCCTGTTTCAAAAAGGAGGCAGGGAACGGATCGTATCCATCTTGGTTAGAAGAAGACACAGTTCAGAGAAGGAGCTTAACTGGGAGCCCAACAACATGATCAACTCATGAACTGGTGGAGGCGAAGTTCTTCAGATGTTGATGCTTCTGTGAGACTATTAGCCCTCTTTGGACATTCACAAAGCATGGAGTTAGCCTACAAGGGGAGCAGGAGGGAAAACGAGTGTGTTTTTTTGTCCCTAATTCTCTTTGATTTCCCCGTACAGGTAGTCCTCAAATTACAATCATTCATTTAGTGACCGTTGGAAGTTGCAACAGGGCTGAAAAAAGGAACTTGTAATTGTTTTTCACACTTATGACCAATGCAGCATCCCCGTGGTCACGTGATCAAAATCTGGATGCTTTGCCACTGATTTATATTTATGATGGATGCAGTGTCCCGGGGATCACGTGATCCTCTTTTGTGATCCTTTTCTGACCAACAAAGCCAATGGGGAAGCCAGATTCACTTCACAGCTGCGCAGCTAACTGAACAATGATTCAGTGATTCATTTAACAACTGCGACAAGAAAGGTCATCAAACGGGGCAAAATTCATTTAACAACTGTCTTGCTCAGCGACACCGATTTTGGGCTCCATTGCGGTCGTACATTGAGGACTACCTTAGCATTAATTCTTGTAACGCTCGGGTTAGTCAGTCATTCCACCTCAAACCCACGTTCGAAGCAACCTAAAACGCACAAAGAATGTGTTTTTTTTTAAAAGAAAAAAGAAAATCACAAATCCTAACGAAGACTCCATAACCGAGTCGTTAAATGACGTTTCGAATCCAACAGTTGCTGAATTTGAAACGTGAGACGCGAAGCAAAGAAGCCGGCACTGTGGAGGAAATGAAAACAAAAGTAAATTAGGGTTTTGTTTTGTTTTTTTTCGGGGGGGGGGGAGGAATCCCAGAAGAAACTATGGTAAACTTCTAAAAACATATGGACAAGAAAGGACACTTTTGAAAAGTAAGTTCCTGAAGACGACATCGACAAAGAATAATTTATAAGGCTTGGCCGAGCAGGTGAAATATAAGCATTAGTGAAAGCTGAGACTTATGTGAATCTAAAAGAAAAAAGAAAAAAAACGGAAAAAAAACCTGACTTAAATATATCGCTGTTTCCTTTCCAGTAGTTCATTGGTTTCTTTCCCATAATAATCTCTTGTGTTTACTTTGGCATCAATGGGGAAAAATGTCAGCGAAACAGGGGCCGTGCTTCAATCTTTTCTACACTGCGGTGTTGAGTTTTTCCAAGGCTCGGGTCGCTATTTTCCAACAGAATAACGTTCGTATGCTTGAATGACTTCATCCAATTCACATAAATCGTCATAGATTTCTTTTTTTTTAAATTAAGTTATAACTTTTCTTTTATTGCCTACCTATCAGAGGAGTGGAGGTGGCAAAAGTTTATAAAACAAAGATATATTCTTTTACAAACGAACTGCTCTCTGGATATTCAAGTGCATTTCTGGTTAGAAAAATAAAAGGGGGCAAAAAAATAAAAATAAATCAAAAGTAGTCTCAGAATTGATGAAATATGTGTAGTATCTTGTGGACTAGCGACTTCAGTGCCAGACAGGAGGTTGTCAGATAGCAGCAAATGACATCCTAGACGTAGTCCTCGATTTACAATCATTTGTTTAGCGACGGTTTGAAGGGACTACAGCCCCGAAAAAAAACTGACTTACAACTGACAATCCCCAGGGTCATGTGATCAAAATTTTGGCACTTGGCAACTGGCATGTACTTGTGACAGTTGCACTGTCCCAGGGTCATGTGATCACCATTTGCAACCTTCCTAGACGGCTTCTACCAAACAAAGTCAATGGGGGAAGCCAGATTCCTTTAACGACTGCATAATTCATTTAATAATGGCATCAAGAGGTCATCTAGTCCAACCCCCTGCTCAATCAGGAAACTCTATACCAAATGGCTGCCCAATCTCTTCTTAAAAACCTCCAGTGTTGGAGCACCCACAACTTCAGGAGACAAGACATTCCACCAATCAGTTCTTCTCGTTGTCTAATTGTTCTAACTGATCATTGGAGGAAAGTAGCTAATAAGCACAAACAAGCAAATATATTCATTTCTCGGCCAATTTGTCTACTAGAATATTACACGCTACCCAGTGGGATTTTACCCTCTTTTTTTTTTTTCTTCTCTGTGAAATTTAACAAAAACAAAATGCAGGCGAGAGTTTTCTTTTTGCAAACTTGCAAGCGATGTTGTGCCGAGTCAGGAAATTTCTCAGGTTAAAATCCAGGAAGGATAATATCATTTATTTTTTATTTTTGGTTAGGGTAGAGCACTTCTTTGAAGAGCAAAGGGCCAATCGGTTACATATTTCTGCTGTCTATTGTCCTGTGCATAGAATGGAAGCCAGAATAAAAATAGACTGCTCAGTGTAAGGGCCTGCATTTTGCTTCCTAATTTATTAGGAATTAAAGGCAGCGGTTGGGAATGTTTTAACCTTCATGCTGGAACAGATTGGTTGACTTGAGCTCTTGACTTCAAATACAACTTTCATAAGACAATAGAGGTTAGGTGGTCAACATTCCAGCATTGGGTCAGTAGCTATTAATTTAAACGGATGTGACCCTTACATGAGAAAGCAGCAAAGATTCTTGGCGCAGGTTTTCTTTCTTTAATTCTTATAAATAGGACTGCTGCCAGATCAATCCACCCTTTTGCTTTTAGACTTCCTAAAGAAAACAATCTCGGCGAGCTAAACACGGGAATTAGGAACGCTGAAGGGTAAGGAAATCTCTCCGTTTCCTACGCTGTTAAATTTCTCACTTGGTAAACCAGAGGATCTAAGCGGGACTAACATTTGCAAAACTAGTACAGGCAGTCCTTGACTTACGAACACAACTGAGGCCAGCATTTTTGTGAGACAGTTGTTAAGTGAATTTTGCCCCACTTTACGACCTTTCTTGCCACAGCTGTTAAGCAAATCACTGCACGTGTTAAGCAAGCAACACGGTTGTTAAGGGAATGTGGCTTTCAGAAGATCGCAAATGCTTGTCAGAAGATCGCAAAAGGGGATCACGTGAGCCCCCCAGGACGCTGCATCCGTCACAAATATGAGTCAGTTGCCTAGTGTCTGAATTTTGGTCATGTGACCACGGGGATGCTGCAACGGTCGTAATATATATTGCTGCATGTGTGCATTTAAATGTAACCCATTATAAATTGCATTCAATCTCTGCGCAGTTTTCACTCAGGGTATTTCTTAAGAACTTAAACTCAAACGAGCGAGGAGAACGTGGAACCAATTTTCCCAGCCCGTCTGATTCAAAGTCAATTAAATAATTCTGTCATCAACATGAGGAAGGAGAAAAAGCAACAGTTTGTGCAACAAATTAGGTAATTGTAGACCTATGGATTTCTTCGGTAAGAACTGAGTAAACGTTATGATTGCACGAGAAAAGTTATATGGAAATAGGCACTTAAGGGAATAAGGGTTCTCTCAGCAGTACTGGTGGGTGGGGGCGTGGGGGGGGGAAAGGTTCCACTAAACATATATTTCAAGTGTCTTTGTTCTCATAATTGGGTTGGTCCTAACTGTAGAAGCAGAAGTGATGTTTGAGAAAACCAACAATTGGCTGTGCTCGATCTCTTTGGCCTGCTTCATAGCGCAGATACGTAGGAGATATTTTCTATGGAAAGAGGATGCAGTTCTTTGGAATGTAGTCTTTGGAATGTAGACATCATTTTAGGTCTCCGTTTTATCCAACATTATTGGGCTTCTCTCTGGGTTTTATCACTGGAAGCTGTAACTCCAAGGATATTTTAGATCTCACCTTGACTTGGTGCCCTCAAACTTTGATGGGCTTCAGGACCTTATCTTTGGGCAGGCCACTCAATACTAATGGGAACTGAAGAACGGTTAGTCCATCGGGAATGGGATTGGAATGGCAACTGTAAACTTTAGGAAGGTGTAAATGAAAACAGCTTCAGGGATCGTAGACCAATGGCAAAACTCAATGTCTAAGTTGAGTGTAGACTTTCTGTGGCTCCTGATTCAGTTTCCAGGCCAGATTCACCTTCTGGCTAATGTGATGAACTGTAAAGAACGGTGAGACTTGCAGTCCAACAACTTCTGGAGGATCAACACTGGGTCAAATATACAAGCATGAAATGTCTTGGTCTCAAGGCGCCTTAGAGTTCAATTAATGAACCGTGAGATCTCCCAGGATTTGAGATAGCACAGATTCTTTTGTGAATTGGCTGGGGTCCTGAGCAGAGCAGGAATTCCATCAATAAAATTTCAGGATCCAATCTGGGTCAGTCACTGGGACCAGCGGTTCTTGTCTTCCAAGCTTTCGGATTCATGCTGGAGCCCACCTTCAGGGAACTTCTCTCAGCAGAGTGTGTGCTGGTCTGTGTGTGGTATTTATATAGTGCCTGTTGTATGTGGCTTTTTAAATGCCTATTGGGGTGTGTTGATGGCTGCCTTTTAAGTTGCTAGCCGTCATTTGCTGGTGCTGCCCAGCTCTCGCCTTCTAAGTGCTTGATAGACTGGTGGTAAACCAGCACTCCTGTTGACTGACGAGGGGCCTGTTTCCCAGGCTTCAGTTACTTCCCTGGCTGTTTTTGTGCCTGCTCGTCCGACAATCTTAGGATTGTCGGAAGAGCAGGCACAAAAACAGCCAGGGAAGTGATTGAAGCCTGGGGCCCTTCTGGTCCCAGTGACTGACTCAGATTGGATCCTTCAGCATTATCCTGGGACACGCCTTCATTCATAATAAAATTTCAGGTGCAAGTTCCTCGTTTGGAACTGAAAAATCTGAGCTCTGGATTGTGCAAGATCTTGGCTCTCATGTATCTGACGCGGGAACTTACTAGACCCCCAAAGACCCAGGTGTTGCTATTTGGGCAGTTATGAGAAACTGAGCAGACAGAAACGAACAGCTCGGCTCTCTTTTCTACAAGCAGAGCGGGGACTGCTCAGCCTAACTTGACAGTCTCCTGTTATTATTATTCAGCTCAGGCATTTTCCATGTCCCATTTTAAAAATCAGGTATGGACAAGCATCAGGCAGGAGACTAAGTTGGCTGCTACCTAGGCATCTTCATGGCTGAGCCACAAAGGCTGCCACAAATAGAAAAAAGTTCTCCCTAAACAACTGTTCCGCCCATCCCAGATAATTATTGGCATGATGTGTTGTTAACCACTTTCTTGAACCTGAACCACAAGCAAACCAATATACACAGAGAGAAGAGAAGAGAAGAGAAGAGAGAGAAAGAGAGAGAGAGAAGAGAGGAGAAAGAGAGAAAGAAAAAGAGAAGAGAGAGAGAAAGGAGAAGAGAGAGAGGAGAGAAAGAAGAGAAGAGAGGAGAAAGAGAGAAAGGAGAAAGAAAGAGAAGAGAGAGAGAGAAAGGAGAAGAGAGGAGAGAAAGAAGAGAAGAGGAGAAAGAGAAAGAGAAAAAGAAGAAGAGAAAGAGACAGGAGAGGAGAAGGAGAGAGAGAAGACAAAGTGCAATTTGCAAAGCAAGCACACTTCATACTTATTTTGGACTCAGGAGTTCAGCAAATATGTTTAAAGTCATATACAGCAAGAATCTCCGGTTAAAAGCGTGCACATACGTGCACGCCCGTATACCTACCTACATACACAGAGATGCATATCTACATCTATAGAAATAGATAGGCACACAAACACACATATGCACAAATACAGCTTATCGCCCATCACACACACCCACGCCCACATTTCCTTTGTTGTTCCTCAGCAGAAAAAAAAAAAATAGAAATATAACACCATATATCACCGCAAAACACATTTCCGCATAAGTGCTGATAAGCACAAAATATTTTTCATCATTTACATTTCCACCATAATAATATATGGCAGGATTAAAGCCGCATCCATCACACGTCTAACTAACCTTGCTGTAATGAATTTTTAAATGTAATGGTTGCTGTCAGAACGGAAAATCATACATAATGTCTTCTGACACCCTCAGCGCAGGATTTTTCTGCCGCCGCCGAACAAGTAAATAAATAAAAATGTAAATGGCCCAGCTTTTGTTTTTAATTAAGACTGCTAAGCTCCCAATTTCTCCCTGGGTTTTCCTTTCCATCGCTGGACAAGAGTTTGTCAACACGAAGAAAGGGGCTGCAGGGGGCAGAATCCTGGACAGGAGGTGGCCAAATTCAATCGATAGACCCCACCCACCGTCCCCAATTGACGGGGCCAACTTGGGTCGCAGATATCCCGCGTTGGTGGGAAACCCATTTATCCGACGGGGCTTTTGAAAAAAAGAAGTCGGAAACAAAGGATTATCAAAATCACAGGCAATAAAAAGGCATCTCTCGGAGCGCACAAGAATTGTTTTTTGGCTATCTATCGAGGGGTGTGTGTGTGTGTCATTCTCTTGATGTCAGTGTTAAGAACCAGGTTTGCAGTGTGGAGGCCTGATCAGAAGGGCAAATTGCAGAGGGAGCAGGGTCAAAGGCAACCGTGGTTGACTTACTGCCTTCTGCTCTTCGCGGCCCGTCTTGAAATTACAGATAATCTGACGGCCCAGAAGAGAATCATTAAATAAATAAATTTGCAGGTGCTTTCTCTTTGGCGAGATGCTCTCTTGTTTGGCCATCCTTCCTTCCTGCCTCTCTTCTTCTTTCTCCTCCTCTCTCTCTCTCTCTCTCTCTCTCCTTTCTTTGATACACTATTTTCTTCCGTGATTATTGCTGTGGACAAGTTCCAGCCATATGGATAGACGAAGGCCTTAAGAGGCATCTCAATACCTGAGTGGTTAATTAAGAGGGTTTCTGGGCCTCCAGAAATCTCTTCTCTCACACCAACAATAAGTAGGGCTTTTTCTTTCTTTTTTTTTAAAGCAGGAGTCACTGGGGATTGCCGAAAGCGGAGGGTAATTATTTGAGATAACATACAGCCGAAGTGTCTCTGTGTGAGTGTGCTTGTATGTGTGTGTGTGTGTGCGTGCGTGGTTGTGTGTGTCCACGAGAGGGAGAGAAAGGAAGACGGTGGACGTGCAATTGAAAACAGGGCAGCTGAACAAAAACGCCGGTAATAAAAAGGTCAACGCTTCTATTTTTTTTGGTACAGTGTGGGCAGTATATATTGCCTGTTTAGAATGAATGACACTGGGCTTTCTCTCTCTCTCTCTCTCTCTCTCTCTCTCTCTCTCTCTCTCTGTGCTGCTTCTTTTTTTCAAGCCCCACTTAAATGACTATCTTATATTGCATTCAAACTTTGCCATTGTGAATTTAAGCCTGCCATGGCAATCTGAATAAGCTATTGTTGCTTTATGAGTGTGTTGGACTGGTGTTGATTGCATAGGAGAGAGAGAGAGAGAGAGAGAGAGAGATCCTCCTATTAATTCATAACAATTTTGGCCATCACAGGAACAAAAGAAAAAAAAATAAGAGAAGAAATGAAACTTTAGAAATTGAACAAAGGAAGATTCCTCAAATTGCTATTGGTTAAGAGGAGGTATCCAATGTTAAGAAAGACTGGAGTCACCCAGAACTAAACAGAAGGAAAAGAAGAAGGGACAGGGATTATGATCACTGACTTCAAATGCAAACCAAATCACCATTCCTTGTGGATCAGGTTTTCACAGGTAGAAACTAGATTACTTTATCCAGGCGTACCATATGGTTCCTCGTCGATCCCAAGTTAGTTACAATAATAGCAGATCCCCCGGCTAACTTGCTTGAAAATCCTTTCATGCTGATGGATCCATCTGAAAAAAGTAGTCACAGAACGGTTGCCTATTGGTGACGTGAGAAACGATCCGCAAACACAATATTGCGAGGTTGACAAGGAGAGCGTGAATTTCACCAGCAGAAATGCTCAAAAACCTTTGTAAGATTCCTGTCCAGACTTTGCCATTTGAGAAGTTCCCTGGAGCTTCTATAGAAGTCCAAGGATTCTTCCTTCTTCTCTCCCTTTTGAGGGATCGCCAGTTCCTCCAAATGTATCTGTGATCTGGATAACCACATTTAATTTCTGGAACAAGGCATTCTTGGGGATTTGTTGAAATTCAAAGGCATTATCTTCCTGCTTAACTAGTATTTGCTACTCATGGAAGCTAAATTGCAAAGAAGAACCTCAATGCAATGAAATAATCATTTTCAGTTCACCTGCTTGGGATAACAGGAAATCCACTCACATTCATAAATGGTGAAGCCTAGTTTTGTTTAGCTCCGACCCAGATGAAGGACTCCATTTCTTGGGTCAAGTAACATAGTATCTTTCCAGAAAATCCTCAGATGTCATCTTCAACCCCACCTTTACCTGGCTCGAACATCTACTCTGCTACTTGGCATGGTGGAAAGGAAAAGAGACAACCCCGGACAGGATGATTGTGATTACACTCAAGGGGATCTTCTAAGAATCAGAACTGAAGCGAATGATTGGCTACTCAACCACATTTCTTGGGAAGACAAAAATCTGACCACAAGGTTGATATGGTGGGATCCCAAATGGGACTTTTAAATAAAAGACCTAGGAAGATCTCCCAATGCATTGGTGCTTTTGCACTTTTTTGGACGTTTATCACCCTACTGCTGAATCCATAAGCTTCTGTTTGGTGGTGGTGGTGGGTATCCATGCACAGATGTAAATGAAGAAGAAGAACTGAGCTGGAGCAAAACTCAGGCATTGCTCCAAGCCTTTGTTGCTTTCTGGAGCCCCGGTGATGCCTCCTTGCACCTCTGCAGCTCTCTGAGCCTTCCTGCAGCTTTGTTTAGAACCTGCCCAAATATGTTAATTATCCCTCTTTACTTGGGTGACATTTGACTGTCAAAAGAGAACTGTGGTCTTTAGAAAATAAAAAGGGACTAATCTCAGCTCCTCTTCCAGGCTTCCCCGGTACCCATTTCCTGACATCACCGGAGCTGTCACATCAGAGGAGGCGTCATTGGAATAAAAGTGGGCAGATGTGTGATAATGAGAGAGAAGGATACAGATGCTAATAGAACTCTTCACTGGGGCTGTCCTTCTCTTCGTTAAGCAGATTCAGGGAGCAGCTGCCGACTGTCAGATGCCAGGACGGCCGTGCTCTTCTTGATTTTCATTTAAGATTGGCTCCGTTCGCGGTCTTGGACTGTCAGTGAACTTTTCCCTCACCGGAGCCTGGACCCCTAGGTGATCAGTCACCGTTCGACATAACTAGATGTCAAAAGAAGTTTAAGTCGCATGACAAACATGGATGCATTCCCCTGTGCCAGATGACAAGGCCGACCCTCCTGTTTCTTAATGATCCAGTTGCATGCTCTTGGGTGGGAGGGGGGGCTGGGGTGCAGCTTGGAGGTGGTTTTCTTATTAAAATGGCAGCTAGGGTGGATTTATTTTTTGGGGGGGAAGGGAGTCAGTGTTTGCATCTGCCAGTGTCGATCGGAGACAATGTTATTCTCAATGTTATCTTCTGTGCATTTTTTTTTTATCGTGAAAGAAAGCTGATGGTGGTTTATATAGCAAATTTGGGGGTGGAGAACTTCCTTCCTTCCTCCGTTTCTCCCTCCCTCCCTCTCTCCTTTCCTCCTCTTCTCCCTGTTTTCCTTCCTTCCTTCCCCTTCTCTCCCTCCCTCCCTGCTTTCCTCCCTCCCTCCCTCCTTCCCTCCCTCCCTCCGTTCCTCCCTCCCTCCCTCCCTCCCTTCCTTCCTTCCTTCCTTCCTTCCTTCCTTCCTTCCTTCCTTCCTTCCTTCCTTCCTTCCTTCCTTCCTTCCTTCCTTCCTTCCTCACTCACTCAGAATTGTCTAACAGGCTTTCTATTAAATTCAAGCAAGCATCCATTTAAGGGCAAATAGCAAAAGCACCATACCTGTCCACAGAAGATCAAGCCAGTCAAGCAGAGGCCACTGACCTGGCATTCTCAAGCAGACCTTCTCAAACATTCTGAAGTGGAAGCTTCAGCCGATCTGGAGGGCTTCTTCCTTCTGCTAATCCAATACCGGCTGCTTTCCCACAATGCCTCTGCAATCAAGACGGATGAGTTTTATCACATGCAAACTATCTTTAGACCTCATGTGCTTTGTACATCAACCCAGGCCAGAAGGTAACGTTTGGCCCTTCTTGAATACTTATTACTGCATTAAAGATATGAAGCTTGAAGCCTAGGAGAGGCCACAAACACCATCAGAATATATATTTTTTTCAGAAATGTAACAGGTCTGATAGAAGAGAATATTTGTAGCTCAGGGTTGAACTGTAGGATCCTTGGTGCTTTCTGAGCTTGGTGGTTTTCTTGCAGACGTTTCATGACCAAACTAGATCATATCATCATCAGTCAGCAAATTCAACTGATGGTGTTACCTAGTTGGGTCATGAAACCTCTGCAAGAAAACCTTCAAGCTCAGAGAGCACCAAGGACCCCACATGTAACAGGTCTGTACCATGTGACAGAAAGCTTTTTTTAAAAAACACCCCTACAAACAACATCCTGTCTGCTGAGGTGGACCTACATCTCAGGTCAAGGGAAATGTCTTCTGCCTTAGAATTGACCTTGGCTTTTTTTTCTACTTCCTCTCAAGACTTTTTCAGCAATTGCACCTTGTATGGCCAGTGCTAAGAGATGCCGTAGTAGGCCATTCAGTAGCGACTAAAAGGTTATATTTGTGATCTGGGAGGTAACAAATGTCTTATTAAAACTACTAGCTCTTTCTGATAATATTGCTGGGCTACTTCCACACTAATGTACAAAGTTACCATTCGGATGGAGGAATGGTCCTCCCTCAGTCCATACGTTGGGGGCCAGACTGTCCTGGGGAAAATCTATCTATGTGGTCTGACTAAGAACTGACATGGACTTGTGTGTGTGTGTGTGCATGTATGTGTGATTGTGTGTCATTAATATGTATACTACGCATGTGAGTGCTACATTTTCTATCTGCTTCTTTTCATATTGATCGTTTAATGAGAAAGCGTTAGAAGTTATTGTTTTTATCCCAAGTAGAAAAAATAAAATGAAAGAAGCATCAGTGATATGAAAGGATGTTGAGGAGGAAGAGGAGGAAGAGGAGAAGGAGGAAGAGGAAGAAGAGGAGGAGCAGGAGGAGGAGCAGGAGGAAGAGGAAGAATGCCACAATCTAGTATTCAAGAATAACAGAAGTATAATTTTTCAACTCATTTTGATGAAAATGGCTTCTTGGAGGACAATAAACATCAGATGCAATTTGTGTGTGTGTTTGTGTGTGTGTGTGTGTTTGTGTACATGTGTGTGCATGCACGCATGTGTAGTGCTTCCTCTGAGTTCCAATTTACACAGGGAAGCCGTCTTTTTAAATTCATCTCTCTCTTCTCTTTCCCCATATCAATATAATCCTTAATTAAACACTTCTGTGGCTGGTTTATATTCACTAATGCTCTCTAATATAAAACAAGTTGTCTCCCTCTAGATCCCCACAGTCTGTTGCCTGAAGCTCATTAGTCCATGTGTTTCTTACTCTGGAGTTTTAAATATTTAACTAGCTAGGATGCGTTCAAGAAGTCTTAACCTTATAATTTGTAATAATGTCAGGATCTCCTTTTCGGGAAAAATAATGGATGGGGGATGCGGGTGGGGTGTATTTAAATGTTGCTTTCTTCTAGCCTGGATTGATCTGCTTGCAATCAAGCTAAGAGCCATGAAAGGCAAAATAATATTAAATACCCATTTATTTCACTGAGTGAATGGCAAGCAGTGACTACAGATTTCTTAGCAAAAACTGACCCTCCAAAATATCAGAGGGGAGATCTATGTATAGAGGGCAAAGATATCTTCCTAGGTAGAATGCTTAGCTACAGCGCAGTCTACCCCTGTTGCTAGCCTCAATAGATAAAGACAATGCTCTTCAGAAAGTTGCAGAGTTATGGAAAATGTCCCTTGGTGGGTAACAACCAGGAGTGGTGAGTAACAAGGAAGCCATTGAAACCCTTGACAAAAAGGAAAGAAAAAAGACAAAACAGAGGAGGGTCTACACCTTCTGTACACTAAAAAAGATGTTGAGACTCTAGAAAGAGTACAGAGAAGAGCAACAAAGATGATTAGGGGACTGGAGGCTAAAACTTACAATGAACGGTTGCTGGAATTGGGTATGTCTAGTTTAATGAAGAGAAGAATGAGGGGGGACATGATAGCAGTCTTCCAATATCTCAGGGGTTGCCCCAAAGAAGAGGGAGTCAAGCTATTCTCCAAAGCACCTGAAGACAGGAGAAGAAGCAATGGATGGAAACTCATCAAGGAGAACCAACCTAGAACTAAGGAGAAATTTCCTGACAGTGAGAACAATTAATCAGTGGAACAACCTGCCTCCAGAAGTTGTGGGTGGTCCATCACTGGAGGCTTTTAAGAAGAGATCGGACAACCATTTGTCTGGAATGGTATAGGGTTTCCTGCTTGAGCAGGGGGTTGGACTAGAAGACCTCCACGGTCCCTTCCAACTTGTTCTGTTCTATTCTGTTACACAATTGACAGAAATAATCCCATTTCCCTGAACGGTTCATGGGGACCCAGCTAAAAACCTTTAACTATTGTATCCAATATATTTTTCCCCCTCTGTCTGTGTGCGTGCACGTGTGTGTTCATATATGACTGAATTGGGAACAGCTGAGAAATTTTAAAAGGTAATTTGTTATGCTTATGTGCAAAGAGCAGATGAAGTGATCTGCATCTTGGCATCTGCAGGCATACTTTGGAAAAATGTTAATAAGCACCTAGCACGACAAATCCTAAAATTGCAGGGGGTGTAGACTTCCGAACTAAGCAAGGTTCAAAACAATCGTTCGTCCCCAAACTGGACTTTGAAACTACAGATTCTCCTCGTCTATCTGGGGGCAAAAATCACTGCCATTGTAGTCTTGCATGAAATATTCAAAGTAGCCAAGGTTTGCTTGGGATCAGATAACAAGAATGCCCCCTAAAAGATGAATATGCTTTTTTTGCCCATTACATGGGCAAAAACTCCACTTGAATGCATTTGTCTCCGACTACTTTATTCACTTTCAAGGGGTTAAACAACCTATTTACTGAGTTGTGTGTGATCTGAATCCCTGAAGGACGGGACGGGATGGTGGGGGGGGGGCTTAGCCAGAGGGTGGGTGGGTGGGTGGGTAGGGGGGAACGAAGGAGGAAAAGGAGAAGAATAGATTGCTTTAGTTTCGTTTGGCACCAAGATTCCTCTCCTTGGCCTGTTGTTCCTTCTGTTGTGTAATATCCATGACAATCATGTCGCCCTTTTCTTAAAAAAAAAAAGAGAGAGAGAGAGAGAGAGAAAGAAAGAAAGAAAGACGAGGCTTCTGTATTTCCCAATCTGACGGGCCATTTTAAGCCAGCAAAGGGCTTTATTTATGTGGTTTTGAAAGAGTTGTGTGAAGGGCCCACTTCAGCAGGTCACACTGCTTTCAAAAGGACTTAGACGCCGAGGCGCTGATCAATACCTCTATCACGTTCTAATAGACTGACATGAGCCTTTGGGTCTGAATGGCTGGGGGTGGGGTGGGGTGGGGTGGGGAAACAGGGAGTCGGGGGTGGGGGGGATGAGAGAAAGGAGGAATGGAAGGAAGGGGGTGGTTGGGAGGGAGGGAGGGAGGGAGAGAGAGAGAGAGGAATGCCACCATGATGTCCTAAACTGGACTGATGCACAAAGCCTGGAAGCGCAATTGACTGATGTGCCCTTCTTTTTACTCTTCTAAACCAGCCCGGCACAAAGAAGAAGCCGTGGGAAGCTGGGCCGGGGAGGGGCGTGGGGGAGGAGAAGATCCATTTCCATGGACCATATGGAAATTTTGTGTTGCGTCCCGAGAACAGGGCCCGATCAACGTGACCTTAGCTGCCATTTGTGTAGAGTGAATAGTAAACAGAGTAAAAGCACTCAGCTCCCTTGACCCTTAGCATATGGAAGGCCCTTCCGAAAAGAGACTTTGCTTTATTTCTGCAGAGTGCATCCACTTTCCCTTGGTAACCCCAGGAGAGAGAGAGAGAGAGAGAGAGAGAGAGAGAGAGAGAGAGAGAGAGAGAGAGAAAACGAGGGACAGATAGAGGGAGGGAGAGAGAGAGAGAGAGAGAGAGAGAGAGAGAGAGAGAGAGATGAGATGGGGGAGTGAGGGTGAATCTCACAAGATTTGTTAATGAATTGCTCTATCGACTTGTGTCTGTGCTTGCTTGATTAGAGGAAGAAAAAAAACACTTAAAATGCTTTAGTTAGGAGGGCTAGGATCTCTGATCTTTTGTTAAGAAGTGGGATAAGTAGGAGTGGTTTAAATTAATAGATTGGGCCGGTTTAAAGTATCTCTTCAGTGTTTGCTGTAGCTAAGACATCTCTCTAGTCCTTCCTTCCTTCCTTCCTTCCTTCCTTCCTCCCTCCCTTCCTTCCTTCCTTCCTTCCTTCCTTCCTTCCTTCCTTTTCCTTCCTTCCTTTTCCTTCCTTCCTTCCTCCTTCCTTCCTTCCTTCCTTCTTTCTTTCTTTCTTTCCTTCCTCCTTCCTTCCTTCTTTCTTTCTTTCTTTCTTTCTTTCTTTCTTTCTTTCTTTCTTTTCTTTCTTTCTTTCTTTCTTTCTTTCTTTCTTTCTTTCTTTCTTTCTTTCTTTCTTTCTTCCCTCCCTCAGCAATATATAGCTCCACTTAATTCAACTTTAGAACCCCCAACACTAATCATTGACTTTATCTTACATTCAAAATAAAAGAGCAGTCTTCTCAACATGGTGCCCTCTAGATAGATTGGCATCTTAGCTCCAACCAGTTCCTGGTTTTATTGCCATAGGTAAATAATTCTACTTTATCTGCTTTTAACCCATGTTTTCCCAAGGAGTCCAAGGCTGAAAAAAGGTTGCTCTGAAAAGCGAAACACTCTTTAAGTTGCTGAGATAAGATGGAGAACCTCTACTGACGTCCACTTCCTTCTAGCTAGTCAGCCACTGTCTCTAAACTCAATCTTAATATTGGTCTCTTACGTTTATATATTGCCATGTTTACTCAAAGCAGTAACTTAAAAACAATACCATAAAATAATAAAGCCCCAAACCTAACCGGGCTGTCCTAATTAATGGCAAGAGCGAAGCTAAGGAGATGTCTCAACCAGGAAAGAAATCAAGCAGGACCAAGGCTGTCTCTTCTGCTAGCTTAATGGAATTGGTTTGTCTTTTCTTAATGATGAGACAACATCCTCAACAGAATTTCAAGACAACCACAGGTTGAATTCACACAGTATTCCTATTATTTTGCTTTTCTCTAGTTCTAGTCCCTTCCAGCTGAGAAAGTTGTATCACTTTATCTAACGACTAGGCTGGCGTTGATAATTGATGATTACATTTGAGGGGAGAGGGGAGAAAGAGACGACAAATTTCAGATATCAAAAACACCTCGCTAGCTTTAGCTTCTAGATCCTGACTGCAGAAGGGAGAACTTCCACTTTTCCCCATGCGGGGAAAACAAAATCCAGCTAAAAACAAAATCTTAACCACTGTCTACTCTGCAAAACGAGACATGCTTGTATTGAACGGAAGCCAAATCCCGGAGAAGAAAGCCATTTATCATCCTTCAGATACTTCTGTAACAGCCCCAGTCTTCTTAAGAATGGTTTCTATGGCCTCGATAAATTGTAATTCTTTATTATTATTATTACTAGATGCCCCAGGTATCTCGGCGAGGCTCCTCTGTTCCAACAAGTCCTAGGAAGGGGACCTTCACACCTGCGTTCCATTAGAGGATCTGCCTTTGAAGCCAACATGATTTGCAGATTTCCTGGCAAGAAACTGCTGAATTCTGAGTGGAAATGCCAAAGCTTGCTTTTCTTGCCTTCCTTGTGTGGATCTGGTCACCTGGCCCTGTCCAAAAGAAATGGGAAATTCATAAAAACTGCAAGGATGTGGTCGTTATTTAAGGCTAATTGACATATCATTGCTTGGGATAGTTTCCACCAAATTTATAGATGATGTTATCCATTCATTCGTGTCCAACTCTTGGCGATTCTATGAGTCAGGTCTCTGCACATCTTCTGATCTTGCGTTATTTCTTTGCGTTTTTCTATGGTTTGGCTGATGTCAGCTTTGATGATGTCCAGCCTCCGTGTTCTTTGATGGTCTGGTTTCCTTTTACCGCTAATTCTTCCAAACATAAATGTCTGTGGAGATTCTCAGTCATCCAGGTCATGGTTGTCCCAAAGGTGCTTTTGCAAAAGGCAACTGGGCTTTCTTTGGTTTTTTTTCTTGAAGATCTTTTGCTTCTCTTCCAAGAAGCTTCTTCAGTTCTGACTGAATGGTAGAGAATGGAAGGATTTATATTTATTTCATTTTCTTTTGGTTCAGATTCATTTACCAATGGAAATTTAGCCATCTTTTAAAAACCGCCTTCACCCTTGTCCAACTTTTGCTATGCAATGTGCTTGTCAAAAAATAATCATTTGCATGCTAAGGATGACATCAGCTCCCAAATGCTATCTTTGGGAAAATAATGTCAAACAATGCAGTATATTGGGAGAAATTATTTGCAAAGCACCTACACACCACAGCAGATAGGAGAGCACTCCATTTTTTTTACTGGCAGGACATAAGTGCACAAAAATTCCTACAAATTTAAATGTGAACTTCAACTAAAACAAGTATGAACTATTTAGGTTCTGTCAAACTTGTCGTCGGAAAAAAACCAGACATTTAAGGTAAATGAAAGTGGACAGATTGACTATTCATTACGAATGCATGTTAGGAGGGGACAAGGGGGAAAAAAATCACACTTCCCACAAATACAATACAGATATGGGGATTGCAAAACACCAGAGAATATATATTTGATGAATAGGATCAACATTAGTTGGGCTGAATTCCTTGCATAAATAATAATCCACTCCAATATTTATACAAATAAATCAACACTACCATCTTGGTACAGTTGTCCAGAAAAGCTATATCACAAAAAAATTGATCTAGAGAGTTCTATTTTTTTTCTAATGAATGCATTTATTCATACGTTTAGTTACTGGCATTATGCTAAATTGGATTTAAGTGCTTCTCTTTAAGCAAATATTCAAATGGCTGTTGAGACAGCCCATGCACCTTTTCCATCAAGCGTTTTTTTTTCCTACTTCTTTCCTGAAAGTGGAATAAAGTGGTTTAACATGCTGATATTGAATTATGTTGCGTTTCCTCCTCCTGTTATTATATTGTTATTGCATTTTAAAAAGAAAATGCAAGGCTTTTCACTTTTCTCAAATTGCACCTCTCTGGGAGGACGATTATAAATTTTTTTTTCCTGCACAAAGCATCCCAAACCACCCATCTCAGTAAGGCGATGGGTTGGTAGCAAAGGTGTGCCATGCTTCAGTAAGTAAAATATATAGTCATTAAAAAATTACAAGTTTGACAAAAAGCTGGGTGTGTAGAGTGTGGTGCCTGGGGGAGTCTGGTAGGTAGGTTCAGGAACTAAAAGTCTCAGTTCTGTACAAGCGTTTATGAAACTGTGACTAATCTTTCTGTCTGGGTTCTGATTCACCCTCCTGAGGCTCAGAGTCTAGATCTGAGCTAAAATTCCTCATGAAGAACATCTCAACTTTCTGTTGAGGGCAATGCAGGAACAAAGAAGGGAAATCCTTGACCTGTTTTGCAGACAAAAACCCTACAACAACTTTTTTTTTTAAAATTACCAGTTGTTCTTACGACGATGATAATTACTACTAGTGTTACACTGCTGATTTATCGGGGGTTTATAATAGCTTACAGCAACATAACATTGCAATAAAACGTCCACGGTAACACAATTAACACAAATACAAATAAAACGTCCTGCTTTAGAACCACAGCTTTATGAAGTTGGCATAGCTTTTAGAGATGATCTCAACAGCCATAGAAAAAAAAAGAGAACGGTAATATTTTAGATGTCTGGTAAATTTGTACAGGTAGAACACCTGCGTCTTTACTTAGTTTTTACTAGATTTTGGGGGTATGTTCTATATTTTTTTTCTCTATTGTGGATTTATGTTATCTCACTATTTGATGATTTTAGATGTCTGGTAAATTTGTACAGGTAGAACACCTGTGTCTTTACTTAGTTTTTACTAGATTTTGGGGGTACGTTCTATATTTTTTTCTCTATTGTGGATTTATGTTATCTCACTATTTGATGATGTTTGATAATAGTTCAATAAATGCAATAATACTTTCATGCAAAAAAAAAAAGTTAATCCATACCCCCAAATGGCAATACGATACAAACGCTAAACAATTCTGAACTCCAAACAATAATTAGACTATTCAATAAATAAAACATAAAATACAGTCATAATCCAAAGGGTTCTCCAGAAATGTTCAGTCTTCATGAATGTATGGAACTTGCTCCTCATGGGGACAGGACAACTTCAGTGGGGAGCTGCTGCCATGATTAAAAAATAATAATAAATCCAGCATTTTCCTGCCTCAGTGGCCTTAATGGAGCTGTTTTTGGAAATAAAGTTGAAGCTAGAAGCTGTGACATTTCTTGGCCCTATGACAGCTTCTCGTGTTTAGTATCAAAAGTTAAGTTGGAGTTATCCATGGCTTTGCCTCCTCCTGTCCTATAAAGTCTTCTGGGAAATGTTTCTTGCTAAGGACTCTAGAAGCTACCTATTTGATCGGTCTTATTGATAGACAAAAGCAGGGAGGCAAAGCAGCTGGAGATATTTCAGCTCAAATCCAGTACAGACTCTCTACTCGTGGGTTACTCTTAGCACAACAATTGAGTCTGAAGCTTCTGTAATAAAACCATGTTTGAGGTTGCCTCTAATTTCCAACATTTGGGTCACTTCAGCTTGACCAAGAAGCAAAGCCCAGCTGAGGAGTTGTGTAGACTTTGTTCTTCGTGTCTGAGGGTGTCAAGGGTCAGGAAACAGATTTGGTCCTCAGCTTAGTATGTTCCAATCCTAAAGCCACTGAAACAAAAATGAAAAGCTTAGTTCTCCATAAGATTGCCCTTGTGTGAGTCAATGGAGCATGGAAAACACTTCTCGGTAGCTTTCCATTCACTGAAACAGTCTTCATTTGGCGAGTGATCCTAGTGGCCTAGCCATTCAACTATTATAGCATGCAGGAACCAGAGGGATATTGGAAGCTCCTTGACCTGATCTTCAAGGAATAGCAAGCCCGTTTATGTTCCTTCAAATTATCTTCCTGCCGTTCGATCATCAACAAACAGGACAACGAATGAAATAATTGCTCCAAGCTGATTCCAGAATGCACAATTATTCCGAAATATACATGTTGCTCTATGAAGAAATGTATATTTAGGTGTTTACTGTACTTACTTAAATGATTTATAAAGCTGCTCATCTCGCAGCAGTGGGTGGTGTGTACAATTTAAACCCATCGTAACAATATATAAATCATGACACACAGACACTACGTATAACAATAACCCGCTAGAACAAAAAGCCACATCACCAACAGAGCACAACTATTGTAACTTCCTGCCTCGGGGGCGGGGGGGGGGGAAACAATCAAATCTCCGATGACTTGTGAAAGACTAGCAGGGTTGGGGCCATCCTGATCACTGGGGGGAGGTATATTTCAATATATAAACAGCATAGAAAGTCAAAGACATAATTCGTTAACCAACGATCTGCTGAAGCTATTTGAAGGAGAAGGATTCCATGATGAAACCCAGTCCTTTAGCTGGAAAAAGGCAGAGCTATTGAAAAACCTATATGTAGTCTCTTCAAAGACTAAATGGTTCATATCTTCAATAATAGGATAGCGAGACACTTGTATGCGTTGTCCCACAATGTTAATTCCACAGGGCCTCATGTCTAAGATATGACACTTATGGTGGGTAGAAGGAACGCAGGACTTTATCTCCCTGATAACCCATGGAGATACCACATGTCGCCACAGAGGGAAGCATGAGGATTCTTGTCTGCACTTATTTTAGCTTTCCTCCATCACATTCCAGGCCACACCTCGATGGTTGTCCTTTCAACACCTCGACATTCTTTCAGGAGGAAAACAGAGCAGTCTGTTGACTTGGATTGATTAGGTGGAACAGTCCCAATCTATCGGCTACAAGGAAGTAGAAGCAGAAAGACTAGCCCTTGTCAAGCTCACGGCTTTTATAAATAACTTGATGTTGGAGGCTGGATGAATTTTTGTGCAGGCATTAACTTAGCCTGCAGAGTTCTTGTCTAACTTTAATTCCCATAATTTAAGGATTTACTACTGTGAAGGAACTTTTATGTATGTTGCCATCATACTTGAGTCCATCAAATTCTGGTGTAGTCAGTTGGTGACTGTTCTGTGGAATTCTGTTGAAGGAGTCTATTCTTTTGAAGTAGTGTGCCCAGTGTAATCAAGTATTAAAAGTGAGAGTGTTGGTTCCACCATTCCAGTATTGTTTGGCTTCTTTGATAAATATATTATGGCTTGTTGCAAAGACATGGAATAATTCAAGATCAGATTCCCTCAAGAAACTACGTTCTTGTATAGAGGCCTACCTCATTAAAGTTTTGAGAGGAGGGAGGAGAAGGAGAAGGGGAAGGGGAAGACACGGGAAAGAGAAGGAGGTGGTATGGGAAGGAGGAGGAGAAGGAGAAGACATGGGAAAGAGAAGGAGGTGGTATGGGAAGAAGGAGAAGGAGAAGGAGAAGACATGGGAAAGAGAAGGAGGTGGTATGGAAGGAGGAGGAGAAGGAGAAGACATGGGAAAGAGAAAGAGGTGGTAGGGGAAGAAGGAGAAGAAGGAGAAGGAGAAGACATGGGAAAGAGAAGGAGGTGGTATGGGAAGAAGGAGGAGGAGGAAGAGGAAGAGGAGGAGGCCTCTTTAAAGATCTTCCATCCATTACTTCTTGTCCTGCCTTCCTTCAAGTTCTTTGGAGACTAGGTCAAACCTCTCTTCTCTGTGACAGCCTCTCAAGTACTGGAAGACAGCTATCATATCGCCCCCTAGTCCTTCTCTTCTTGAGACTTTGCACAGTTTCTCTTTGTTTTATTTTTACAGTTGCCTGCAAGCCGTGATGTTTGCAACCCGGAATTTCCAGTCGCTGCAGAATCGGCCGTCTTTCATAAGAGTGCACAAAAGAAGGAAGCACGCCATATATCTATTTGTCTTGTCATCGCAAGAGCAGGCAGGGCATTTAATGTGAACACCCACCGGTTTCCACCAATTTTTATACACAGAGCACTTCCTTTGGGTGGAGAAAGGGAGAGAAAAGCAAAGGCCCCTTCCCCAGTTCTTCATCCTTCTATTGAGTCCAGGAGAGAGTAATGGCCCCCCTGGGAAGAGGTTGGGTGGGGTAGGGAAGACTTCGGGGAAACGTCGCATCGGGGAGCTGGAGGATGTCATCTGCGTCACTCAAGACCACATTTTGCACTCCTGGGGATGAAGATGAAAAACAACAACAACCATCTCCAGTCTTAAATAATAAGAGAGAACCTTTGAGCTGAAGAAAGGAGAAGAAGTAGAAGAAGAGTAAGGGATCCAATAAGAGACAAGAGACAGAATCCTTCAGTTAGGTGGTTAAGCATAATAAATAATTAAAAAAAACATACTTTTGCACCTTGTTTCCAAAGAATTGGATCATGGCCACTAGAGATAATTCCACTGAGAAAGGGGAGGAGAAACTTCTAGGACTAGCAAACTCAGATTTGCTCGATTCTGTTATAGTAACTCTATAACCAAAGTAATATTTACTTTCAGAACTGGGTTTTTTTTTTGGGTCTGGTTTACTTTGAAGGGCTGGTCGTTTCCTCCAATGGTAAATTAAGGTGACATGATAGCAGTCTTCCCATATCTCAGGGGCTGCCACAAAGAAGAGGAGGGGGTCAACCTATTCTCTAAAGTGCCTGAAGGCAGGACAAGAAGCAACGGATGGAAACTAATCAGGGAGAGAACCAACCTAGAACTAAGGAGAAATTTCCTGACAGTGAGAACAATTAACCAGAGGAACAACCTGCCTCCAGAAGCTGTGAATGCTCCAACACTGGAAGTTTTTAAGAAGAGACTGGACAGCCATTTGTCTGAAATGGTATAATGTCTGCTACTTGGGTGGATGGGGAGGGAGTTGGCCTGGAGAACTGCAGGGGTTCTTTCCAACTCTATTACCCTGTTCTCTTATTCTTTCTATGATTACATGTCTCCATCCCATCAAGCCTAAAGAAAGTCCTGAATGGTATAGGATCTCCTGCCATGGGCAGTGGGTTGGACTAGAAGACCTCCAAGGTCCCTTCCAACCTTATTGTTCTATGTTCTAAGCTGCCTAGAGTCGCTTCCAGGCAAGGTGGGTAGTATAGAAGCTTAATAAATACATCCATGCATACTTTGGCTGAATTAACCCTCCAAAGGACAGTCACTAAATCCGCATGTTTAATGAGAACACAAATCAAATTTAGTTCTGCACCAGAACGGAAAAGAGTTTCAGCCTTTGTGTATTACCTGGAGCTTTCACGACAATGTCGCATTGCCTCTAGGTTGTAAAACTTGGAAAGACTGTATGTGTGTGTGTCTGTGTGTGTGTGTAGGGGGGAGACCTTGAATGAGTAACATATTACTCATTGCTATGATATGTCACACCATTTTGTGTTCTCTCCTCTCTCTCTTTTCTAGATAACATAATTCTCACAGTCCCTTGGGGGCTTAAGCTAACTGTGTGGGGTATTTTCATGTCGAAAGCAATGCTTCGTGTGTGTTTACTCATTCTTCCTCAAGGACCAAGGATGCCTCATGTGCCAAATTGGATGGGATGGGAGCAAATTCAATGTCTTGCATGACTTAATCAGATTTTAAGTACTTTTGTTTCCAGGGGCAAGAACTGTCTTCTGCTTAAACATGTTTTTATATATATACATATATACAAAGTGAGAAAAGAACACATTCTTTGGTGGGAAAATGCTGATGGAGGCTATAGGGTTATACAGATGGAAAATATTATTCATTCACCTACATGCAATCACTTTTCAAACAAACGGGGCCTTCCAGCTGCATCGAATATAATAATAATAATAATAATAATAATAATAATAATAATAATAATAATAATAATAATAATAATAATAATAATAATAATAATAATAATAATAATAATAATAATAATAATAATAATAATAATATAATAATAATAATGTTGGAAGGGACCTTGGAGGTCATCTAGTCCAACCCCCTGCTCAGGCAGGAAACCCTATACCATTTCAGACAAATGGCTGTCCAGTCTCTTCTTAAAAACATCCAGTGTTGGAGCATTCACCGCTTCTGGAGGCAGGTTGTTCCACTGGTTAATTGTTCTGTCAGGAAATGTCTCCTTAGTTCCAGGTTGCTTCTCTCCTTGGTTGGTTTCCATCCGTTGCTTCTTGTCCTGTCTTCAGATGCTTTGAAGAAGCATTTTATCAAACATTCTTTCACTTGTTCTTCCTTTGCTTCAAGGTTCGGTTTTCAGCCCATCTTAGAGCCGGATGCTCTTCCAACCATTCCTGATTAGGAAATCAGCACTGCTCATTTAATCTTTTCCCAAAGATTCTGCTAATTTTGTTTTTAAATAAGCCAAGGCCTTCCTTCTCAAAACAGTTATTATAAACCCGAGGCAGACAATTATCTAGGTGCTAATCAAATCATTCTTGTCAATGCTCTTAATATGATAATTAGGTAAACTTTATTTTGTAATTCCAGTCCGAGGTTAATTATAGATTTGGTGTTTTATTCGGCAATTACACTACACAGATATGAGAGAAATTGCTATGTACTACCTCCTTCCAGCCTACGTAAAAATGCATTGTAAAGGATGGAATTCAGATGGTTAGAGCACACAACCAAACTTACAATTAAAGAGCTGTAAAAAGAGGTACTAGATTGCATCTACACTATTTATTATGTTCACTCTTACAAAACAAGATGGGGTTGTTATTGTTTAGAGGTTGCTACTCTTAATTAATCCCAATGACTCAGGACATTGCTATACAAAATTTATCATCCTAGAAACCAATCTGATCCCATCATCATAGCAAGCATGTTGTTGCAGGATGATGGATAAAGGATATTAAAACATATTAACAGAGTAACAAAGTTGGAAGGGACCTTGGCACTTCCTTCCTTCCTTCCTTCCTTCCTTCCTTCCTTCCTTCCTTCCTTCCTTCCTTCCTTCCTTCCTTCCTCCCTTCTTTTTTCTCCTCCTTCCTTCCCTGTTCTCCTCCCTCCCTCCCTCTCTCCCTCCCTCCCTCCTTCCCTTCTCCTTCCTTCCTCCCTCCCTCCCTCCCTCCCATCTTCTCGAAGTATATATTTCAATACAATGGGAAAGTTTTTTTAAAAAAAAAAGCTTCAAGGGCTCAAAACGATTAGCTGGCGTGTGAGGTTTGTTTTGACAGGCTAACTTGATCAGCGGCTGAAAGTTCACCTTGTTCTGATCCTAATTTATGTTACAAGTGGTGTGTGAGACTCCCCGCCTGAACGCTTACATTATTCTAAACAATTATATTGTTATGATACACATAATGCTCCGCTCGCCAACATCAAGTCTATTAATGATGGCAGGCTGCAAAGCGGTGTGCTTCTTTTTCCAAAGGTCAAGCATCATTTCTTCAGTAGATTAACATTTTATCTTTTAATGGTGTTAGGGAAAGGTCAGAGGAGTTTAATAGATGGAATATGAAATGTGTCCACCGGAAGAGCGGTGTGGTAAGCATCTTTCTCAAGTCCCGAAACACGGTATTTAATTACTTCTCATATGGGTTTCTTTCTTCCTCCGACAGGTTGAATGTCCCCTGTTTGTATCCGGGGACATAATGTGAGGCCGTCACGTTTTCCTTCCTTTTGGTGGCTGTCTTTTGCACGTCCTTTTCTTGTTCTAGAAGAGTTCTCCGTTGTACCGAAGAAAACAAAACCCTCCTTTAAGCAATTAGCTTGCCCTGAGGCCACTGGCATTTTTTTTTTTTTCATATCAGCGCTGCCTTCCAAATCAAGGCAACAGGCCAATCCCCGATGGCTGGGAGGGAGTTAATTTATATTAGTTTAACTGAATATGTTTGCAATAATTATACGGAGAAGGATATTTAAATCAGCCCTCTCTTCTTGAAGCAAATGCAGTCTAGGGGATTTTGGGGAAGACTGGAAGATAATTCTGCTCCTTGGGAAGATCATAAAGCCAAATATTCCAACAGAAAAGATGGAAGTCTTGTTTTCTTCCTCTTTGTTTTCTGCGTACGTGCACAGCTTTGATCCCACATCACCGTAGACTCCAAACACCCCTGCGCACTCTGCAACTTTTCAATCAGAATACAACTGGAGGGAACATTGAAGGTCTTCTAGTCCAGCCCCCTGCTCAAGCATGAGACCCTATACTATACCATTTCAGACAGGTGGCTGTCCAGTCTTTTCTTAAAAACCTCCACTCATGAAGCACCTATAACTTCTGTTCCACTGGTTAATTGTTCTCACCGTTAGGAAGTTTCTCCTTAATTCCAGCTTGCGTCTCTCCTTGATTAGTTTTCATTCATCGTTTCTTGTCTTGCCTTCTAGTGCTTTGGAAAATAGGCTGATCTCCTCTTCTTTGTGGCAGCCCCCCAAACTATTGGAAGACTGCTATCATGTCGCCCCTAGTCCTTCTTTTCTCTAGACCAGACATACCCAGTTCCTGCAACCGTTCTTCCTGTGTTTTAGTCTCCAGGCCTTTGATCATCCTAGTTGTTCTTCTCTGCACTTTTTCCAAAGTCTCGACATCTTTTTTTTTTGTGTGTGTGTAATGTGGTGACAATTACAAAAAACTAATCCAGAATAAGTCACTAGGGTTTTTTTTTGCTTTTTTTAAAAATCTAATATTGCCCTGCAAGGCCGCAAGACAGTCCGATCTCTAAATAGCTCAACTTTCTAAACAAAACAAAATAAAAAGACTCTAAGGAAGGAAGATTCCATTAAAGGCATGCCTTTGGGCCTGGAATTCCTTGGTCCTTTGTCCTGTCTGGCTAGTTTTCTTTCAGCAGCTCCCCTACCACAAGCCAGCAGCTGTTCCTCATAGGGAACCCGATAAACCTAACCTACGAGGAAGTCCATTAAAACTCTAAGTGGCCGCTCTGCCTGCCTTTGGGGAGAGACTTCAAAGCAAGGATGAACTCAGTGAAGCTCGGAGACAGAAAGCAAAACAGAGCGAAGGCGATGGAGAATTGGAAGAGAGAGGGGCGATGCAGCGGGGGGGGGGGGAGAGAAGGAGAGAAACATTAGCTGGGTTTCGTATATATCAGATACGAGAGCCGGGAGAGTTCGTTCTTGGCATTGCCCACATTCATATGTGGTGACATGGCTATTAGACGGTAACGTGACACCACACGCTCGGTTGACCGTTGAGTTAGAGGCCTAAAACTAGCAGCAGAACCAACCTCAATTTGGACGGTAACTTCTTCTCTTTCTTTTATCCTTCGGTCTCTTCCATGAATGCATCTGGATTTTTTTTTTTTTTTAATCGGGGTCCTCTGAATTCCATTGCAGGGTGAAGCTTTTTTGGGTAAAACCCAAATCCACCTACCCAAATCCATCCTGCTCTTAAAACACAAGGGCTGGGTGGGTGGCTGGCATTCTACTGCAGAATGACACTCCAGCAGGTAAATAAATAAAACATCGGAAGACGAGACTTTGAGACTTTTGAGTTAAGGGAGAATACAGTCGGCATCCTTGGTTGCGTTTAGAGATTACAGGCAGTCCTCGCCTTACAACAGTTCGTTTAGTGACCGTTCAAAGTTACAACGGCACTGAAAAAATGGTGACTTATGACCGGTTTTTACCCTTAAGATGATTGCAGCATTGCGATGGTCACGGGATCCAAATTCAGACGCTTGGCAGCTGGCTCATATTTATGACGGTCGCAGCGTCCCAGGGTCACGTGACCCCCTTTTGTGACCTTCTAACACAGGGGTCTCCAACCTTGGCAACTTTAAGGCTTGTGGACTTCAACTCCCAGAATTCCTCAGCCAGCAAATCCTCTGTGTCTTTTTCACACGCATATACACGCACACGTTCACTTACTTATTTTATTTATTAAATTTATATTTCCTGGGTAGGGGGGCTCACCTGCACACATGCTCAACTTAATACCATTATTTCTGATCCTGGAGATCTGATTCCTTTCTACCCTGCAGGGGACAGTATTGGGTTAAGAACAGTGGAAGAGAAATATGTGATAAAAATTAAAGGAACAGTTGCTTTCAGTTATCCAAATTGTAATTTGCTAATTGAGGTACAAAGCAAAGGTCTGGGGAAGTGACTCCCGGCCGAGGTCTTCCTTCCGGCCGACATTGTCACTGCGAAAAAGGGGCCGGCCGGCATCTCACAGTCATACGGGCTTTGACAGGGAAAGATTACCAAGAGGTTTTCCCATCCCTGGCATTCCTGTTAAAGAAGAAGATGCTGGCAAGCTGGCAAAGAATCCGTGTGTGTGTATATATGTGTGGGGGCTATAGACATGTACACACACATGTTTCTGGGGGAGGGGGGTAGAGAGAGAGGGAGAGAAGAGGAGGAGGAGGAGGAGGAGGAAAGAAAGAGAGAGGGGGAGAAATAAGAAGAAAGGAAGGAAGGAGAAGAAAGAAAGAAAGAAAGAAAGAAAGAAACGGAAGGAAGGAAAGAAGGAAGGAGAAGAAAGGTGAAAGAAAGAAAGAAAGAAAGAAAGAAAGAAAGAAAGAAAGAAAGAAAGAAAGAAAGAAAGAAAGAAAGAAAGAAAGAAAGAAAGAAACGGAAGGAAGGAAAGAAGGAAGGAGAAGAAAGGTGAAAGAAAGAAAGAAAGAAAGAAAGAAAGAAATGGAAGGAAGGAAAGAAGGAAGGAGAAGAAAGGTGAAAGAAAGAAAGAAAGAGAAAGAAAGAAAGAAAGAAAGAAGGAAGGAAGAAGAAAGATGAAAGAAAGAAAAAGAAGGAAGGAAGGAAAGAAGGAAGGAGGAGAAAGGTAAAAGAAAGAAAAAGAAAGAAAGAAAGAAAGAAAGAAAGAAAGAAAGAAAGAAAGAAAGAAAGAAAGAAAGAAAGAAAGAGGACTACAAAGGCAGCCTAAGCAGCTGGTCCACCTGGTGTCATGTCCCTTCTGAGATTGTGACAGACAGATGGACACAAAGAAGAAGCTATTAGAGCCGCAGTGGCGCA
This sequence comes from Azemiops feae, assembly GCA_023970755.1. NCBI lineage: Eukaryota > Metazoa > Chordata > Lepidosauria > Squamata > Viperidae > Azemiops > Azemiops feae. Next base: position 1,026,553 of record JALGBA010001154.1, read on the forward strand.
GTGGTTAGAATGCAATATTGCAGGCTAATTCTGCCGACTGCCAGCAGTTTGATCCTGACCAGCTCAAAGTTGATTCAGGCGGGTTAAATGTGGAGCCAGATTGTTGGGGGCAAGATGCTGTCTCTGTAAACTGCTTAGAGAGGGCTGTAAAGCACTGTTAAACGGTATATAAGTCTAAGGGCTACGGCCATTGCTATCCAGAGTGAATCAAAGAGCTATCTTCTAGGTGCTGGTTGCGACTTCGTCATGAGAACAATATTATACATGCACGGACAAGACGGCAGGATGTTTTCCTAACACAAAGCACACCCAAGTCCATGTCAAAATATTGTTTGCTTTTCACACGTTGGCATTCAGAATAGATAGATAGATAGATAGATAGATAGATAGATAGATAGATAGATAGATAGATAGATAGATAGATAGATAGATAGATAGATAGATAGATAGATAGATAGATAGATAGATAGATAGATAGATAGATAGATAGATAAGATAGATGATAGATAGATAGATAGATAGATAGATAAGATAGATAGATAGATAGATAGATAGATAGATAGATAGATAGATAGATAGATAGATAGATAGATAGATAGATAGATAGATAGATAGATTTGTATATATATATACACATACATACATACACACACACACAGAGAGAGAGATATTTGTGTCTGTATGTATAATCTCCTGTCATCTTTGTTTTCCTTCTACTTCCATGGAATGAGTCTACCGGCAGAGAGCAGGAGGGGAAGGAAAGTATATATAGTAGCATTGTTTATTTTGGACAGATGCAAAGAGGTATCCCTGGACCTTTGCCAGTGATCAAAGGAGCTGGTGATGTAGAACAGATTCATGGGCCATGTCCGATCAGGCTCTGCTTTACCCTTCATCCATCATCCCAACCTCTCTTTGTGAGTGATGACTGCACCCTAAACTCATAAAATTAATCACTGCTCCGGCTCAGCCAGGTGTATTGCCTCCAGAAATTATCTCGGTGTGGCAAAAAGAGTTGTTTGGAATCTGATAGCAGCTCTGGAATTTAATTGGGATGAGACCATCTTGCAAGGCAACCGTCGCTTATGTATTTGGGGAGGGGCAGAGTTTGTAGATCTTCTACCCTTGCCCACCCACCTAAATTATACTTTTTGAAAAAAAAAAAAGGGTAACTACAGGTTGTCTTCGGCTTATGTCCCCAACGGAGCCCCAAATTTATCTTGCTAAGCAAGACAGTTTGTTAAGGGAGTTTTGCCCCATTTTATGACCTTTCTCGCCACAGCTGTTAAGTGAATCACTGCAGCTGTTAAGTTAGTAACATGGTTGTTAAGTGAATCTGGCTTCCCCATGGACTTTGCTTGTCAGAAGGTCGCAAAAGGGGATCACGTGACCCCGGGACACTGCAACCGTCATAAATATGAGTCAGTCACCAAGCTTCTGAATTTTGATCACGTGACCGTGGGGATGCTTGCAACGGTCATAAGTATGAAAAACTTTTTTCAGTGCATTAACAGAGGGATAGAATCAAGATCAGGGGAAGTATTAATACCACTTTACAATGCCTTGGTAAGGCCACACTTGGAATACTGCATCCAGTTTTGGTCACCACGATGTAAAAAAGATGTTGAGACTCTAGAAAGAGGGCAGAGAAGAGCAACAAAGATGATCAGGGGACTGGAGGCTAAATCATATAAGGAACGGTTGCTAGAATTGGGTATGTCTAGTTTAATGAAGAGAAGGCTGAGGGGGGACATGATAGCAGTGTTCCAATATCTCAGGGGCTGCCACAAAGAAGAGGGGGTCAAGCTATTTTCCAAAGCACCTGAGGGCAGGACAAGAAGCAATGGATGGAAACTAATCAAGGAGAGATGCAACCTAGAACTAAGGAGAAACTTCCTGACCGTTAGAACAATTAACCAGTAGAACAACCTGCCTCCAGAAGCTGTGAATGTTCCAACACTGGAAGTTTTCAAGAAGAGGCTGGACAGCCATTTGTCCGAAATGGTATAGGGTTACCTGCCTGAGCAGGGAGTTGGACTTGATGACCTCCAAGGTCCCTTCCAACTTTATTATTATTATTATTATTATTATTATTATTATTATTATTATTATTATTATTATTATTATTATTATTATTATTATTAAATGACCTGTTGTAAGTTGAGGGCTACCTGTACTAAAACAAGAATTCGGACTTCATTATTCAAGGGCAGGAAAAAAAGGAAACTCCAGGTTAGATAGGAAATGATTGCTTGGTTGATTGATGGACTGCCTCCCATCTCACCCTCCCAAACAATTTGCATTTCAGAAATGCTTGAGAAATTCTTCTTTCTGTCTTTAAAGTCCTCTCTGAGCAAAGAGAGTCCTCTAGAAGCTGTAAATCTCCAGCTGTTGCCACCAAATAAAATTTTCACCATGCCAGCGTAAAATTATTTACAAGGATACCTCTCTGAAGCCCGCTGCGAATATCTTTCGCTCCACTATTTAACTTGCTTCTTTCTTTTGTCTTCCAGAAGTTGAGTAGCAGAAAGCTGATAACCGAAATTTCATTATGTGGATAATATATCATTTGAAAGATATGGTATACTTTAAAAAAAATTACATATTTTGTTTGATATCTATAGGGGGACACCTCAATATAAATTGCACGAGAAGTACATAAGCAAGTGAATATAACTCCCTTAGGAAGGACTCCTTATAAGATGCATTATACTTTTGTCCTTCGAAGAATGTTGTTCTCGGAGCCCCCAAATTCAAAATAAAAGGAGTTCCACGTAATGTTTTCTCTTCTTTCTCCTTTTTCTTCCATCCCTTGGACCTCAAAATGGGCTTCTTTCATTGGCGAAACCCCAAATCCTTACATTTTCTAAGGGATTTCCTTAAAAAAAAAAAAGTGCAAGTATGCTCCAATTGGGATTATGAATGTGGGATGTATTGGGAGAGAAACTTTATTTTGCTCTGCCTTATCTCGTCATCAAAAGTTTCTCTCTCTCCCTGTCTATGGAGATTCTCAGTCCTCCAGGTCATGGATGTCCCAAAGGTCCTTTTTCAAAAGGCGGACTGGACTTCCGTGGTTTTTCCTTGAAGACGTTTCGCTTCTCATCCAAGAAGCTTCTTCCCGCACTGGAGTATCATTTCAACCCAATGACAGCTAGTGTTCTTTTTTTTTTAAAACACTCACTGAAGAAAAAAAAGGCAGACTGATTCCATAGGTGTATTAAAAGATGACTTTTTTCTTTTGGGTAAAGCCGTGTCACCGGCTCCAAGCAGCGAACAGGCAATGCATAAAATTGAAGGAGAAAAACGTGGAGGATAAAATAAGCATACATCAGAAATGGGGTCAGGAACCTAATTTCACAGTGACACCCTCGTAATTTGGCTCTGAATTTTTGTTTTGTTTTGGTTTTTTTGGTCCATTCCAAATTTATCTGGAAGAGAAAACACACCCACACTCACAGCCAGGCTCGGGAGAAGAAAAAGCCGTCTGTTTCTAAGATATGCTGGCTGTCAGCGAGCGAGATTCCGATATTTATAGCGTAGTTTACAAATACATTACTGGCTGTCACAGTGAAATAAGTGACGTCCTTACACGCCGAATGGAGTCGGTCCAAAGGTGTCAGCATCAGGGAAGAAGATAAGGACGCCCCCCGTAATTAGTACATTCATCTTTTTTACGATATCATTTTTCAGACATATATGATCATAATGTAAATTAGAAATAAAGGAGGCTGGGTGGAAAAATAGAATTAATTCCAAGGAGGTCAATCAGTCTGCAGTAATGGCATTACAAGCATGAGGTAATTTATGCTAACATTTCTGTCCGTTTTTCCTGCCAGCTCCTGATTACGACAAGCCGTCTCTGTTGTTTGTTTGTTTTTTTTAATTTTTTCTTTCTTTCTTTCTATCCCTTGAAAGACAGCCTGGGTGATAACAAATGCCCGGCATCCTAATGAAATTCATTTGCGGTACAAAAATGTGAGCAAATCCAACAAGGGCTGTTACAGGCCTTAATGGCGTTCTATGGATTATTGATTTTTGATTTCGTTTCTGCTCAGCAGAAGCCCATTTTCACGGCACCATTAGCTCCATAACGATTAGAGACAAAAAGTTAATTATGTAATTATAAAGCCAATAACCGACTTGTCTGGTTTACTTTGCTTTAGCCAGTTTAAACATTATCTTCCTCTCGCACATCATAAGAGGCGGGGATGTGAGAAGAGAGATTAACACCGGCAAAGCAGATGTAAAATTTAATTCTCCCAGCCAGGGCTGTCTCAAGAAAGCCATTAACTAATCACAACATTTTTTTTTCTCTTATTAAATTCACGGCTGCCACTTCACACACAAAAGGTGGGGAAAGGTGGCACTGGAATTTTCCATTTTTATTGACTGTAACACAGCCCCAGCCTCAGGCATCTCCGATAAACTATTAAATAGGATGCCTTCGTTTATTTGAAAATGAAAAGCTGGAAGAGAGAGAGAGAGAGAGAGAGAGAGAGAGAGAGAGAGAGAGAGAGAGCGAGAGAGAAAGGAAAAAAATAAGGATATGATGCTGTTTCCAAGATAAATCAAGAGGCTGATTTTTTTCTCTCTTCTAGTTCACCTTGAAAACAGGACTACAACTAAACTGAAGGTTGAACAGAGACAGCCCAGGATTGAAAATCTATTTGGCGGTCCTCTAAGTTTGCATATTTGAAGAATGGTTAAGTGAATATCAGCTTGGCTTCTGCTCCTGTAATTGTTTGCGGCAAATGTTTGCTGAGATCTTCTGCAGATCGTTTGGGTGGTGACGAAGACAGAGGTGGAATAACAATTTAGAACAGCATCTGTTGGAGCACATAAAAATGGCTGCCCTATATTTTTGCATGTTTGTTTTTAAAAACTTCCTGCCCGCGCCTTCCAAAAAAACAACAACTGACAAACCAGGAATCCCAGTGAAACGTACCCATGAAAGAAAATATAAATTTGTGTCTGCGTGTTATGTGAGAATATATATCCAGCAGGCCCTACACACATGGTAAAACTATTCAATAGCTTCTGAGCTTCAAGTTGTTGTATACGGAATTTTTCAGTGCGTGTGACAATGCCCCAATTTTTTGTTGCTAAGTGAGACATCTGTTAAGTGAGATTTGCCCCATTTTACAACCTTTCTGCCGCGGTGGTTCAGTGAATTGCCGCAGGTCTTAAGTTCGTAACACGGTTGTTAAATGAGTCACAAAAGGGGATCACGTGACCCCGGGACCCTGCGACCATCATAAATATGAGCATCCAATTTTTGATCACATGACCGTGGGGATGCTGCAACAGTCATAAGTATGAAAAATGGTCATAAGTCACTTTTGTCAGTGTTGCTGTAACTTCGAACAATCGCTAAACAAATTTGTAAATCAAGGACTATCTATAGTTTACTAGCCATTCTGCAAATAGTTCTAGACAGATGTTTGGTTTAATTTTCCATTTTCTTGCTTGGTTATAAAATTCAGCTACATCTTTACCTAAAATTCAAACCACTCTACATATTACCTATTAAGTGGCCCAAAGATATATTTCAATTCACAAACGGTTATTCCCTTATTTGTTCTTTTGAAAATGGCCATGTCCCGGCTGTCCCCAGATGTATGTGCCACCCATACAGACCAATGTCAAGAGATGAATGAAGCCTCTGTCATCACTTACTGATTTAACACTGACACCAATGCCTATTTTGTCGGCCATCCCTCCCCTCTCAAAATTGCTCTGCTTCATTGACCAGTAGGGAGCCATTTAGGAATTGAAAGGACAGATTGTCAGTCAATAAAAGCTTTCTTTGCTTAAAAAAAGGTAAACTTTAGCTTGTCAATCAGTTCTAAGTTTCTCAGAAATTGTCCTCCGGTGAGCTGGTCCAACAAAGTCATTGTCTGCTCAGAAGACTGAAGTTCAAGCCAACAATTCTCTCCTTGTGCCAGCATTTCAATTTAACCTCCATCCTAGTCAAAACAAAATATTTTATTGGCATCTGCGGCTGGAGCACGGGTCACTGATATTGCCTGCTCTGGATTCAGTCGCTGCTATCTTCACCTAAGGAAGGGAAAAACAAAATGCTCAGATATAAGACGTCGTCCCGTGTTCCCTTGGATTTAGTAGACATTTAAAATAAAGCCTCTATGAAAATGCTGCCTGTTTGGCGGATGCAGCTCCAGTTGTGTAAGAGTTTGCAGTTATCTACTCTGCAGACAAAGGCTAGGAAATAAATTTAAGGATACCAATGAAACTAGTAACAAGGCCAGATGCAAAGGTTCAGCTCCTGTCAATGAGATGTATCAATTTCATGGTTTGAAGAAACTTAATCTTTTAGGACGGTGGTAGCTCCTATCATTAACTCTTTCTACTTGGCCCAATTTGCTTCTGATGGGGTTTAAAAGGGTTCTTTGACAGGCCTTCAAATGAAACGGCCACCGAGCGCCACATCCTTTGATGCATAGCGTGAAACAGCTGAATGATGGCTGCCCTTTAATCAATAGTACGCAATGATTTTGAATACTATGTATCAATAGTACTCAATGATTTTGCTTGTAAGTTCTGCGGGAAGTCTTCAACTCACAACAGTTCATTTAGTAACTGCTTGAAGATACAACAGCACTGAAAAAAGTGAATTATGACCATTTTTCACACGACCGTTGCAGCATCCCCAGGGTCACGTAAACAACATTCAGACACTTGGCAACTTGACACATATTTATGATGGTTGCAGTGTCCCGGGGTCATGTGATCCCCTTTAGTGACCTTCAGACAATGCAAAGTCAATTCACTTAACCACCCTGTAACTAACTTAACCATTGTGGTGACTGACTTAACAACTGTAGCAAGAAAGGTTGTAAAGTGGCACAAAACTCGCAACTGTCTTGCTTTTAGCAACAGAAATTTGGGCTCAATGGGGATTGTAAGTCAAGGGCTACGTGTACCGCCTTCAATCTTATTATTCAAAATTGTTAAAATGACCAAGAGTGGGGAGTTCACTGCACTGGACAAAAAGACTGATGAATACCTTGACATAAATTATACAAGCAAATGAAGCTAAATCATTTTGCTGTAGCTTCCAACCTGCCCCATTTCTTAAAAAAGCGGCATTTGATATATAAGTGTTGCATCTTATGAATTATGATGAAATGTTGTATTTCATGATTTATGATGAATGTATTTTCATGTTGTATATGATCATGATTATCACTATTACTTGTATGTGCACTGAGAGCTTATGCACCGGAAACAAATTCCTCGTGTGTCCAACCATACTTGGCCAATAAAGAATTATATTTCGGTAAAATTTGGAGATTGGTCGAAGGAAGAGGAAACTGCTTCCTGCAAAGAGATCGTGAGAACTTTGTCCTCTTAAATCAAAGGCATGGAGAAACTCTTGAGGAGAAGACTTCATTCCTTAGGTCAAATGATCTCACTGCAAGGAGGCGAGTGGGTCCTAATGTGATAATTTGACCGACGGAAGCAAGAAGAGGTTGTGGGATATACTATATCTCTCCCCCAATCGAAAATTTATCTTCTTCCTGCTGACAGTTTAACATTCTTAGGATGATTGCATCATTCTCACTCCCATGTTAAAATTTGGCAGATGGGATCAACTATTTTATTTATTTATCTAGATCATGTGAAGTACCAGTAGCACATTATAAAGCCTTAGTAAGACCACACCTGGAATACTGTATCCAGTTTTGGTCACTACATTCTAAAAAAAAAAAGATGTTGAGATTCTGGAATGAGTGCAGAGAAGAGCAACAAAGACAATTAGGGGCCTGGAGGTTAAAACATACAAAGAATGGTTGCAAGAATTGGGTGTGGCTAGTCTAGTGAAAAAAAGGACCAGGTGAGATATGATAGCAATGTTCCAAAATTTGAGAGGCGGCCACAAAGAAGATAGGGTCAAGCTATTCTCTGACGCACCTGAAGATAGGACAAGAAGCAACGGATGGAAATAATCAAGGAGAGAAGCAACCTAGAACTAAGGAGAAGCTTCCTGACAGTGAGAACAACCAACCAGTGGAACAGCTTGCCTTCCGAAGTTGTGGGTGCTCCAACACTGGAGGCTTTTAAGAAGAGACTGAATGGTATGGTGTCTCCTAGTTGAGCAGGGGTTTGAACTAGAAGACCTCCAAAATCTCTTCCAACTCTGTTATTCTATTCTGTTCTGTTCTGTATTCTATTCTATTCTATTCTATTCTATTCTATTCTATTCTATTCTATTCTATTCTATTCTATTCTATTCTATTCTATTCTATTCTATTCTATTCTATTCTATTCTATTCTATTCTATTCTATTCCATTCTATTCCATTCCATTCTATTCCATTCCATTCCATTCCATTCCATTCCATTCCTTGTTCTCTATTCTATTCCATTCCATTCTAAATTATCTATGCAATCCAATCAAGCACTAGTGAAACCTCTCATTTCTTTGGATAATAGCTGTGTTATTTGTCTTCTTCTCCTCCTGCTTCTTTTAGCATCTTTGGCTTTTTGTGAAAAAAGGGGCCTCCTCTTTGCTAAATCTCATCTCCGTAATTTTGTCTCTGGTCCTCGGCCATTTCTTGACTCCAGTTCCCCCCTCCACCCACAACAATCTTCTTCCTCAGCCCTCCGACACTCCGCTCTCCCTGATCTTTGTGGCGAAACGTGCTCGGTGCACCCCGTTTGACATTTCCTGACATTTCATGAACTAATTACACTACAAATAATTAAGCATGTTCACATCTGTAACAAACGAAGGCAAAATGGTTGTCAGCAGCGGTGATTGATGACCTCTGAGAGACTTTATCTGAGGAGCTTTGCTTCAATCACTCCCACCTCCGCCCTTTGGAAGCCTCTCCTAACTCTGCAAAGAACTTAGATGCTCCTGTGTTTGAAATAACACTTTCAGCTTTTCCCATCCTATCTACCGACAGTTCAAAAACAGAGAGAGAGAGAGAGAAAAGGCGGCAATAACTTGCCTGCGTTAGTTTCCCTCTCCTGGCCTAGCAGAGGAAACAACAGCAAGAAAACAAGACACCTGACAAATTGGATAGAAGAAAAATTGGCCGGGTTCATGTTTCATTATAAGCCTAACCTTAATCTATATTTCCAAAGCCGACGCACAAATGGAAACAGTCATCCCTCTCCGGTTGTAATCCCCTCAAATCTCACACTCCCCCTTTCCGTCGTGGGTAAGTTAACAAAAATGGGCACATGGGTTTGCAGCTCCAATGAATACATGACTGCACTTGGTAAATGCAAAAGGCGCGCGGAAAGAGACCGAGAAAAATCAGGCTGGGAAAGTCGAAACCCCTTTCAAAGTCAAAAAGGTCCCAGCTCTGCGCCCCTTTGGAAGGACTCTGAAGATGGCCCAGAAAATTTTGGAAATAAATAAATAAATAAATGCAGAAGAAATACTAAAGTTCACATTTTACTTCCTAGCCTGCCAGCTTTCTATTTGATTTTTTTTTTAATGGATAAGAATATATATAAAAAAGATGAATGTTAAATCACAAGGGGAAAGAAATCTCATGGGAATGGGGGAGGGGATCCATGAGTGCAGCATAAATCACATGTTTGTTTTATATCTCCCATTTATATGTCTCATTTGAGTTCTACATCTCCCATCTGAGTTCTCCAAAGGACTCTATACGTATTTGTTCTCTATCTTATTTGATCCTTATAGATGGGTCTTGAAGACATCTCCTCCTCCTCCTCCTCCTCCTCCTCCTCCTCCTCCTCCTACTCCTCCTCCTCCTCCTCCCTTCTTCTTCTTCTTCTTCTTCTTTCTTCTTCTTCTTCTTCTTCTTCTTCTTCTTCTTCTTCTTCTTCTTCTTCTTCTTCTTCTTCTTCTTCTTCTTCTTCTTCTTCTTCTTCTTCTTCTTCTTCTTCTTCATGATCATCATCATCATCATTTCTTTTCATCCAAATGAACATCACCATCTAATCAATTGACTCCAATGAAAGTCTCAGGTAATGATGATTTATCGGGTAGAAAAGAAACACCCTCTTCGTGAACCTGTAGATGTCGGAATATTTACACGTTTTAATTTTGTTTGAAAAACACTTAGATTTGATCAATCAATGAATCTGTCAATTCAAACCCGTCTAGTAAATATGCATAGGACCTGCTTCTAGATGTTTTCTATTTTGGGGGGGGGGAATCCTTTTGAATAAGAGGAACCTCACTCCTAAATAAACATACAGTTATGAGTGTAATTTATCTTTGCTGCTTATATTTGTGCAAGCTGTTTGAACTCTTGAACCGTTTAAGAGCTTTTGCAAAGGCAGAATAAAACAAATTATTGTTGGGTTAGCATCAGATTTCTTTGCTGGTCAGGAAAAGGAAGCAGATCCATTCTTTAATACTCAACTTTTCTTCCTTAGGAGAAGGCTTGCCCTCACTCCCAAAGGGTCTAATAGGGAAATCATTTGTCTTAAAGCCTCAAAAAACATGTCACATCTGATTAGTAAGAAACATATTACTTTAAAAATACCTCATTAGCCCTCTAGTTAATACACTGCATCTTTACTGAAACATGTGTAGTCTGGAAGGGAGAAACACTTCAGAAACTAATTATTTGTACTCAAAGGCTAGGAAATGTTATTCCTGAGGGGCCAAGTAGCTATCAATCCATCATCCCATCTGCCAGCTACATTGTTCCTTTCAGTATCCTCTACAATATGAATTAAAATGTAAGAAATGTGAAGTATTAGTGCCGCTTTATAAAACCTTTGTAAGGCCACAGCTGGAATACTGCATTCAGTTTTGGTCACCACATTACAAAAAAAGAGGTTGAGACTTTGGAAAAAAAATGCAGAGAAGAGCAACTAAGACGATTAAAGGCTTGGAGACGAAAACATATGAAGAACGGTGGCAGGATTTGGGTTTGGCTAGTCTAGAGAAGAGAAGGACTAGGGGGGACATGATAGCAGTATTCCAGTATTTGAGGGGCTTGCTACAAAGAGGAGGGACTAAAACATCTCCTGGTGATTGGCACAAAGTCACCCAGCTGGCTTTCATTCCTAAGGTGGGACTAGAACTCACCATCTGGTGATTGGCATGAAGTCACCTAGTTAGCTTTCATGCCTAAGGCAGGACTAGAACTCACCATCTCCTGGTGATTGGCCCAAAGTCACCCAATCAGCTTTCATGCCTAAGGTGGGACTAGAACTCAAAGTCTCCTGCTGATTGGTGCAGTCACCCAAAAAGCTTTCATGCCTAAGGTGGGACTAGAACTCAAAGTCTCCAGATGATTGGCCCCAAATGACCCAGCCAGCTTTCATTGCCAAACTAGAACTGAGCAGGGGGCTGGACTAGAAGACCTCCAAGGGCCCTTCCAGCTCTCTTCTGATTGATTGATTTTTTTTTTAGTCTGGGGACCTAACCACTAGACCAATTTGAACCAACTGAGATTTTCAAATTCTTAATCAGTGATTAAGAACTTGTATTGTCAATCAGTTCCCCGACAGGGTCAAATTTGGAGACTGGATTACGCCCTTTTCCACCCACTGCCTGTTCAGATTTGGGTTGTAGCACCTAGTGATAAAAGCACCCGGACAGTTATATGAGAATTAGCATCTTCTTTTCTTTCTTTGCTAGCCTTTCATTCTTGCAGCTCGCTAGCTGGCAATAAATCGGCATCTCTGTGACCTTCATCCCTTCGCTTGACTTCAATATCTGCTAATTTCTTTTCGCAAAATAAATTGCATCAGCCGGGGCCACATTCAGCCAAGTGCAGTTCAAATTGTTTCTGTTCTTTCTCCGAAATTCCTTCCCCAGATTAAATGCTGATGCACAGTTCTTGGCAGAAGCCGGCCAAGCGTAATTAGATTAGAATGGATCTTGGGCCTGGGTAAATCCTGTATCACGTTCTTCCCGAGAAAGTCAGTGACATGTCATGGGATATTAAGAAGAGCCACTTAATGTAAAAACTTGGGTAACACATGAGTTAAAGGGGAGAAGATGAGAGAATGTTTTTAAACATGCTCCCAAGACAGACGGGCAGAGTGACATTAAAGGACATGCAAGTTGTTCTTGATTGACACAAACAGAAGGCCATTGCGGTGGAAAAGCATTGCCGTTAAAAAGCATTCCATCGCTTAAGCCGGATGGGAACAACGTATAATGAATTATCAGTAAAGAGCAAGCCACTTGGTTGCATTACTTTGGAACAAAGTGTTCTGTGGTGTTACTCTTTGTGGGGTTTTTTTAGGTGTCTGGAATGTCCGTTTTTCCGCAAGAAGATGCTATTTTTAATGGGAAGTGGTTTGGTCAGCCTGTTGTTTTCTAGGGATCTGACTTTGTCTCCTCAAATGTAATGACAGAATTGTCATACTCATCGCTACTTTACAGTGCACGGGACAGGGTTTCTGGGGTATTTTTCTCCCTTCCTGACATGGATCTTTCTTATTCTGGCCTTTTCTAGCTGCAAACAATTCTACTTTGTGTATATCCTCCAAGGAGGGAGGGAGGGAGGGAGGGAGGGAGGAAAGGAGAGAGGATGGAGGGAAGGAGGAAGGGAGGTGGACAGGGAAAGGAAGGAAGGAACGAGAGGAGAGAGAAGGAGGGAGGGGAAAAGGGCAGGGGAAGGGAAGAAGGGAGGGAGGGAGGGAGAGAGGAGAAGAAAGAAAAGAAAGAAAGAAAGAAAGAAAGAAAGAAAGAAAGAAAGAAAGAAAGAAAGAAAGAAAGAAAGAAAGAAAGAATCCTAATCCTACTAAAACATGTGGTTCACATATAGTAAAAATATATTGTTTTGACTAGCTCTTGAGTTAAGTTGATCTTTATATTCCTAAGAAAACCTGGTGAATTCTTGCTACATGAAACAATTTATTGAATAACTAAATTTTCTGGGTATTTTTATGACGTTTTTGCCAAGGGGAGAAAAAAGAATTTTAAAAATGTACGTCTTTCATTTGTATAATTGCTAAAAATTGTCCTTTCCCTACATTCTCCCTGCTGTGTTTTCCACACTGTGCTTTGAGACTCGATCCCTTTCCGGCTTTTGAAAAGTCCATTTTGAAATCTAGAACGGTCTTCAAGGTCACATTTGATGGTCCAAAGTGACCAGGAAATGCACACATTCCCCCATCCCAGACCAAATTAAAAACCTACACTAAAATGTAGGAGGGTTTTCCTATAAATTCCCCTCTAATTGAATGAATTCCCATTCAGCATGTGTCTCTCTGAGCTTAGGAAGTCCCACAGCATAACTGCCATACACAAACAACTTATTCATACAAATGTCCACCCAACACATTTATTAAGGAGGAAGGAAGTAGACATGTTTTTACTGGTGGGTTGGGATAACTCACATGAACCCATCCATACATTCCTTCAACATACAGACCTAGGAGCAACATAGCACCACTGCTTTTCTGGGAAGAGGTCCTAACTTCTAAAGGGTTCTGAATTTCACCAGCTGTCAAGCATTTCCACTTGAACCTCACCCAAGAGATGTGACATGTGCAACGTTGGAGTTTTGCCTTCAGCCTTGAAACAAGACTGGAGTCTCTGGGATGCTCTTCTGAGGATCAAATGATGTGTCTCGTGGTTTGGGTCAAAATGACTAAGATCCAATTATTGAAATCTTCCTTCTTAGGAAAGAAGCTTCAAATGTTCTTCTCTTCTCTTCTCTTCTCTTCTCTTCTCTTCTCTTCTCTTCTCTTCTCTTCTCTTCTCTTCTCTTCTCTTCTCTTCTCTTCTCTTCTCTTCTCTTCTCTTCTCTCCTCTCCCCTCCCCTCCCCTCCTCTCCCCTCCCCTCCTCTTCCTTTCCTTTCCTTTTTCTTCTCTATGTCCTCCTCTCCTCTCCCCTCCCCTCCCTTTCCTTTCCTTTCCCTTCCCTTTCCCCCCCATATTTTTCTGAGTTTGAAGGCATCTCATTTTGGGGATAACTGGACCTGTGTGAAGGATTTCAAATGTAGTTACATCAAAGGTTTTGGCAAGGACATTGTGATTCTATTCTTAGCCGTTAGGCTCAGTCCAAAAGAGTTAACCCATATCTGCTTGTGTGTGCGTGTGTGTGTGTGTGTGTGTGTGTGTGTGTATTTGCATAAAAGAGAGAGAGGGACAGAGGGAGGGAGAGGGAGAGAAGCATTATTAAGAGATGGCTTTCAGATTGTCATGTTCATTTAAGTGCTGCTATTTGAAGAGGCGCCAGCATTGAAAATCACCACTTACAGGATTGAAAATGAGACTCTATAAAAAGCCCATGTAAACACTGCGTAGAGTTTGTATCACATGTTTCATTCAAGAAGGCAATCAGGATAATAAGAAGTGGAAGAAAAATGCACAAATGGTTAAGGCAGGCACTGCATCAGGCTTTCCTTTATTTGTCCTGTATCCAGATTATTATTATTATTATTATTATTATTATTATTATTATTATTATTATTATTATTATTATTATTATTATTATTATTATTATTATTATTATTATTATTATTATTATTATTATTATTATCATTATTATTATTATTATTATTATTATTATTATTATTATTATTATTATTATTATTATTATTGTTGTTGTTGTTGTTGTTGTTGTTGTTGTTGTTGTTGTTGTTGTTATTATTATTGATCATTGCACAGTCAGCCAGATGTTTGGACTGAATTTGGCATTTTTGTCTACCTATCGAGTCCTTACCAAGGACCTGGGACAGGCAGATGTGGATGTTTGATGGTATTACAGATCTCGTCACAGGATGGAAGCAGTTCCTAGTAAGGCCGCCTTTTGCAATTGACTGATGGCGAATTTGTCAATGCCAATGGTGTTCAAGTGGTGCTCCAGTTGTTTTGGGATTGCATCCAAGGCGCTTATTGTTGCTGCTGCTGCTGCTGCTGCTGCTGTTGTTGTTGTTGTTGTTGTTATTGGAGTTTAAAGCAAAGAGGGGAGAAAAAAATCTCCTGGAAAGAAACCATGTCCTGCAAAAATCACTCTGTACTATACCAAAAGTGTTCAACAGGCACAACACTGTAGATACTTACAAATAAGAATCCTAAGTAGATTGAAAATTGGAGATTTTGCGTTAACAAAAATCAGACTAGTTTGCGAAGTGTAGTGTCTGCCACGGGTTGGACTAGAAGACCTCCAAAGTCCCTTCCAACTTCGTTATTCTGTTATTCTGACTAGGCTGAGAGTGGCCATTAGGATGACCAACTTTCCATCATATAGTATGGAAAATGCTCTTTTCATGGGAAAAACATAAAATGTATTGGTATCTCACCGATATTGAAAGAATGACTGCCCTTTTCCCTTCATATTCATTCTATTAGAGCATAAGTGACATCATTGCTGGAATTAAGGATACTTTCATTACATTTCCAAGACAGTTTGAAAGCCACCCAGTGGTCTCCCGCAATATCTACAAATGCCATTCGCCATATCTGCAAAATTAAATGGCTTTGGTGGATGCCAATCTGATTTTCCAGATATATATTCAGAGGCCTATGTTTCTTTTCTTTTTTTCCCCCTCTGAGGATTTTATGGGTCCTGGAATGAATATGAAGTGCAAAACAGGGAAGGAGGGGAGAAAGGAATGAAAGAAAGAAGTTGAAAAGAAAGCAAGTCACTTCGATAGGATTGTGGGACTATTCTAGGATTGAATCATTTTGCTTGTGTGTTTCTTTGTGTTTATTATTTGTACAAATAACTCAAGGCGCAAACCTATCCAAACCCACCTTCCTCCTCCTATTTTCCCCACAACAGCAACCCAGCTGGCTTTCATGGGTAAGGTGGGACTTGAACTCATGATCTCCTGCTTTCTAGCCTGATGCCTTAACCACTAGACCAGGGGTAGGCAACCTTGGCTCTTTTATGACTCTTGGACTTCAACTCCCAGAATTCCTGAGCCAGCAGGGCTCAGCACCGAAACCTCTCCCTTTCCCCTCAGCATGGCTGGCTCAGGAATTCTGGGAGTTGAAGTCCACGAGTCATAAAAGAGCCAAGGTTGCCGACCCCTGGCCTAGGCCTAGGCCGCTTTATGACTCGTGGACTTCAACTCCCAGAATTCCTGAGCCAGCATGGCTCAGCATGGAAACCTCTCCTTTTCTCCTCAGCATGGCTGGCTCAGGAATTCTGGGAGTTGAAGTCCACGAGTCATAAAAGAGCCAAGGTTGCCTACCCCTGCACTAGACCAAACTGGTTCTCATACAATGTTTGTCAGAACAGAATATGATTCTATGCAGTGGAAATGTTCTTTAGCTCATAAGTCCCACTGATTTGCTGAGAACAATCAATCAATGGAATAGTTGTGGGTGCTCCATCGCTGGAGGTTTTCAAAAATAGACTGGGAAACCATTTAACCGGGATGCTATAAGGTCTCCTGCCATGGGCAAGAAGTTTTGAGCTAGAAGACCTCCAAGGTCCCTTCCAACCCATCATTCTACGTCCTATGATTGTAGAACAAACTGGCAAAAATAATAATAATTTAAAAAGTGAAGGCCCCACCGCACCTCATTCTGCATGAAAAAAAGCTTTTTCTTTTTTTTAAGAGAGGGAGAGAATGGGGGGGGGGAGAGAAACCTGACCCGTGATTCCCATTGATAGTTTCCCCCAAGTATCCTGATTCAGCACATTGAAGAAGAAGAAGAAGAAGAAGAAAAAAAGCAGAATTATCCCCTTCTGTTCGAACAACTTAAAGGCTGACGCCCCCCCCCCCAATTGCCCTCATGCCAGGCCCAGATTATGATAACAAGATCACGCTCAGTTATAAAAACAAGTGTTGAAACTTTTCTCATGTCACTTTCGATCCAGGTTGCCCCCCCTCCCCCTGCCCACCTTGGCCGGGGAGGATGGGGACAGAAGAGGTGGGGAAGGGGTTAGGGGGGGGGGCTGTTTTGTAAAGACCCCTCTGAATGCCAGCCAGGAGAGGAAGCTCATTTTGAAAGGCACCGCTTTGAACGGGATTCATGAGGTATTTGCATAAGAAGATTTGGATAAAAAGAAAAGGGCCAGTGTTGCATCTGGTCATTAATATGGCTGCAAATACAACACATTGTAAGCCTATTGAAGGGGCACAAAAGGCTCGGATACGAGGACAGTGATCCCATTGCCATTGTTAACACTTGAATCCGAGTAATATGTTCTCTCTAGGAGTACAGTTGTTACAATTAGACATATTTTCCAGGACGGCATAAAGAGGTAATGGCGATCTGAATGACAATCGGTTGGCTTTTTCAAGAAAGAAGGAGATTTTTTATTTTTTATTTTTATTTTTTAAAAAAAGGCTTTTCGGGACCAGGTTTTTTTTTCTTTTAATTTTTTTTTTGGAAAGCCCTGATTCATTTCTGACATGAAACTCACAGCTCATTAACGGGCATACGATGAGCACACACACTCCCCCAAAATACTGTAAATAAAAATAAATAAAACATAGTTGGCCAAAGAATGCTAACTGCTCCGAATGGAGTTTCTTCAAGTATGAAAAGTTTCTGGAAGTTCTTTCTGTAGAACAAAGCAGTGTTTTTTTTTGTTTTTTTTTAAAGGATAGCGTTTATACAAGGGGCAGTTCCTTCCTTCCTTCCTTCCTTCCTTCCTTCCTTCCTTCCTTCCTTCCTTCCTTCCTTCCTTCCCTCCCTCCCTCCCTCCCTCCCTTCCTTCCCTCCCTTCCTTCCTTCTTTCCTTCCTTCCTTCCTTCCTTCCTCCCTCCTTCCCTCCCTCCCTCCCTCCCTCCCTTTCCTTCTTGCAAATTTTTCGGAAATTTCCTAATTTTCGAAACTAAAATTCAAACCATTTGCCAAAATGCTACAGCATCTGCTCTGGAATAGGGAGGCTCATAAAAAATCCACAAATATATATTGTGTGTGTGTGTGCACCCCCGCCCGCACGTATGTACAGTATTTACAGGCCAAAACCCAGTGCAACAGAATTGCCCGTGAAGGAGTGGGGGGGGGGTGAGGTGGGGGAAATAAACCATAGGCCTTGATCTCACCTTCTCTCTCCCCCCCCTCCTAGATTTGTTTTATCTAGCTGGGAACGATGGCTCAGATTAACCTCCTCCCATCTTGAGATAAGCAGGAGTCCTGTTTATTTGTCAGCTCGTGTGAAACACGATTTCGGCAACGCCCGCGATGCCTCTCTGCCTTCTGTTCCCACAATAAAAGCATTGTTCGCAGGAGCAGTCAAAAAACCTCTGGGTGCAGAAGGAGGGCCCAGCCGTGTCTCATGCCCTGCTCCTTCTTTGGTCCTCCCCCCCCCCCCGCTTTTTTATTTCATTTCATTTTTTTTTTTTTACTTTCCATCCCTCGGAGAAGACATCAAAGACCCAAAATGTATCCTCTTTTGTCTCCCTCGCTTTCTGAGTCTCAACATGTGGTTTTTTTGCAGGCCCAACCCCGGCACCTTTTAACCTATTCTGTTCAGCTTAAGCCTTAACTCCATCTGAACATTAGGGAAACTATAGTAACCAATAATCTGCCTGCCACACAATAGAAGCTATGTATCTTGTCACACAAGAGTTGTTCATGATCACCATTCTAGACAAGTTTCTTTACAGGGCCAGAGGCGTGGTGGGGGGGGCACAGTCTTGCTGAAAAGTTGTCAAAATGGCTCTTTTCGGAGCATAGAAAAAGCAAAAAAGTGGCGTTCCAATCTAGGCTGCTAATTTAACTTTAACCGGTTGGACCTCTCCCCCCCCCTGCCAAAAAAAAAAAACATGGACTCTGATACACACCTATGTCTGCCTTTGACTGTTGCACAAGGATTATATTTCGCTTCATTTGGGGTTTCTGGTTGCTTTCGACTTCATAAAAATAAATTACCAGCCTGTTTTGTAGAGAATGATGTTCAGATTATCTGCTGGGTTAACGGTGACTTCTTCTGTTGGCCAACTGGGTTAAAGATTGCTTCTCATCTAGGATACTCAAAGAAGGAATAGTTTAGCGAGAGGAGTGATTTTGCAAAGGCACCCGAAAGTATGGAAACAAAATACATTACAAAAATTCAAAACATAAAATTGGAATGAAAACCTGAGATAGTCTCCTTAGGAATCACTCCACAAACCATAAATGAAAAGTATCACAGTTTACAAGTTATGTGTTGGCAGCTGCAAGGAAAAAAAAAAAAAAGGATAGTTAGCAAATATCACCTTGGCTATGAGTTAGAAAGAAGGCAAAGTCTGAGAGATTCACCACTTAAGACCGACTGGCATCTTTCATGCAGGGAATCAAGAATTTCCTCTGGAGATAATGTATGGATGAATGCAGCCATAGTAGTGTGGGAACCATGACCTGTCCATCAGAATTACATGTGAACCTAGCCTTCAGCAGACGTTTCTTGACAATTTCCATACGTTAGTTCCATAAAATGACATTTCTTTGTAGCCCAAATTAATTGAATCATTGACACTGATGTTAACTAGCAATACAGATGCTAGCCAGTTATATTTTACATTTGTAAAATTCCTTTCTTCTTCTTCTTCTTCTTCTTCTTCTTCTTCTTCTTCTTCTTCTTCTTCTTCTTCTTCTTCTTCTTCTTCTTCTTCTTCTTCTTCTTCTTCTTCTTCTTCTTCTTCTTCTTCTTCTTCTTCTTCTTCTCTTCTTCTTCTTCTTCTTCTTCTTCTTCTTCTTCCTCCTCTTTCCTTCTTCCTTCTCCCTTCTTCTTCTTCTTCTTCTTCTTCTTCTTCTTCTTCTTCTTCTTCTTCTTCTTCTTCTTCTTCTTCTTTCTTCTTCTTCTTCTTCTTCTTCTTCTTCTCTTCTTCCTTCTCTTCTTCTTCTTCTTCTTCTCCTACTTCTCCTCCCCTCCTCACCACCACTCTTCTTCTTCTTCTCCTTCTTCCTTCTTCTTCTTCTTCTTCTTCTCTTCTTCTTCGTCTTCTTCTTCTTTCTCTTCTTCTTCTTCTTCTTTCTTCTTCTTCTTCTTCTTCTTCTTCTTTCTTCCTTCTTCTCTTCTTCTTCTTCTTCTCCTCTCCTGCTCCTGCTCCTCCTCCTCCTCCTCCTCCTCCTCCTCCTCCTCCTCTCACTCATTAAATCAACACCGAAGGAGTTTGGAGAATCGAAGACTTTGTTGTACAAAACTCCATTCAAAAGGATCCAGCATCCCAGGCAACTGCCAACCATCTGCTTTTGGCCACTTGGCCTATTTGGTCATTTACTGGATGCCTATGAAGATCAAATGGGTTCAGATTTTTCCCCTTAACCAGCAGGGAAAAGAACATCAAAAAGGTGTAAATTTCATTTCCCCAGTTTTGATTAAGTCAAGCATGAAATGAAATGTAATACTCTCAAGTGGCCGAGGGTTTTAGACCATTGATGGTGTTACTTCTGCTTCACAAAGCCCAATCAGCCGACAGCAAGTTGAACAAGCTAAAGAAGAGAGTTTTAGGGGAGCCAGATGGAGGGTTTTGACTATGGTTGAAAAGGCAGCTTAGTGCTGGCCTCTTCAAGCCAAAGCAAAGCAATGTGTGACATTCTGACTGCCACCCTTCCCCTCCCCAGCTTTTCTCCCTTCACCCCCTCCCAGCGGTAGCAGTGAGCCCTGCATAATTCTGATTTAAGACTACCCCACAGAATGAACAACTAGTGTTCGCCCACCTACCATTTATCAGATGTTGCCTAATAAACCTGAGGACATTTATTTCAAAGAAGGTGAGGCCGATTTAATGGGTCCTCTCATGGAAGTAGACTCCAGAGGTCTGTAGGGAGGCAATCAGAAAGTCAGCAAGTTAGATTTCATTTTGATTTGGCCAGAACTGACCTCACGTTGAAGAGCACCATAGCTCTGCTAGAAATCTAACTAGACTGTGGACCTCACGGAAGTCGGACAGAATGTAGCCCGTTTTCCTTACAAAATTCATGCTAATCGCTTCTGTGATAAAGTTAAGGTAGATCTGCTAGTAATGGATAGTTTTATTGTGATAGGAGAGGCTCCCCTTTCTCTTTTTTTTGTTAAATAGACATTTCTCTCTCCTCCCCCCCCCTCCGCACGTACATACAACATCACTCCTGCTTTCATCCCCTTTTTGCCATTACATCCCTAAATTTAAATGCTCCCGGCCACTCCGGTTTTTTTTTTTGAATAGAATCAAGTGGCTTTGATAAAGACTTAATAGAATCTTTAATACTTCTAACAGTCCACTCCCATTGAACTGCATTAAGTAGATATTATGGTAGGACAAAGGACTAAATAGCTCAACATCAACCTTATTAGGCATGCGGGAAGGCCTCAACTGTTTTATGGGCCAGCCTATTGTTAGGACGCTCCCCAGGTTGGCTTTAAATTGCAAATGATACCCTGGAAGAGTAGGAAGGAATTGGGAGATTGTGGCCTTCCTTCCTTCCTTCCTTCCTTCCTTCCTTCCTTCCTTCCTTCCTTCCTTCCTTCCTTCCTTCCTTCCTTCCTTCCTTCCTTCCTTCTTTTCTTTCTTTCTTTCTTTCTCTTTTTCTCTTTCTCTTTTCCTTTCCTTTCCTTCCCTTCCCTTTCCCTTCTTCCTCCCAAAACAAAATATTTTTTTCAGCTCTTCAAAAGAGCAAGCCACTGCTGAAAGGGTTCTGACCACGGCGAGTGATCGGATATATGATTCATCCACGGCATGAATCACGACTTGAGAGCCGAGCACCACGCTCCAATTTCTTCTCTCTCTCTCTCTCTCTTTTTTTTCCCCCGAGCTGTCATCCTCTCCGCTTTCGAACGTGACATCAGGATATAAAACAATATAATTTGCAAGGTTGAATAAGAGTACATAATACATAGCTCCGCACTGGCCCAGATGAACAAATTGGAAAGGTTTTCCAGCTGTCGGAGAATTAAAAATAATGATTCCGTCAAAAAACAAAGCAGAACAAAAAGCATCTCTGGAAAAACCCTCCGTACATAGACTACTTGTATTTAAAATGCACAAAGGCTTACCCACTGGAAGGATGTATCCGTGAATGAAGGGAAACAGCACACCATGTTGCTGATGGAATCCCTCAGTCTCTGACTTCAAGGATAGCTAAGCTGACAGCCATTTATTAAGAAATAGAGCTGATAGGGACAAGTTTATTAAAATTAATGATCAGTAAACTCCTTCAGCATCTCACCCCTTTGTCTTCTAATGGCATGTGAATGTGCCATCCAATATCTTCAAAGGGTTAATTAGGAAAAATTGGACCACCTTCCAGTTCCTTGGTCTCAATAGGTTGCATTAACAGAGGGATAGAATCAAGATGACGTGAGGTGTTAATAATACCACTTTATAAGGCCTTGGTAAGGCCACACTTGGAATCTTGCATCCAATTTCGGTCACCACGATGTAAAAAAGATGTTGAGACTCTAGAAAGAGTGCAGAGAAGAGCAACAAAGATGATCAGGGAACTGGAGGCTAAAACATATAAGGAACGGTTGCTGGAATTGGGCATGTCTAGTTTAACGAAGAGAAGGACGAGGGGGGACATGATAGCAGTGTTCCAGTATCTCAGGGGCTGCCCCAAAGAAGAGGGAGTCAAGCTGTTCTCCAAAGCGCCTGAAGGCAGGACAAGAAGCAACGGATGGAAACTAATCAAGGAGAGAAGCAACCTAGAACTAACAGTGTGAACAATTAACCAGTGGAACGACTTGCCTCCAGAAGTGGTAAATGCTCCAACACTGGAAGTCTTTAAGAAGAGATTGGACAGCCATTTGTCTGAAATGGTATAGGGTTTTCTGCCTGAGCAGGGGGTTGGACTAGATGACCTCCAAGGTCCCTTCCAACATCATCATCATCATCATCATCATCATCATCATTATTATTATTGTTGTTATTGTTATTGTTATTATCCATAAGGATAATAAAATACAGGTAATCCTCGACTTACAACAGTACATTTAGTGACCATTTGAAGTTACGACGGCACCGAAAAAAGTGACTTATGACTGTACTTCACACTTACGACCATTGCAGTGTGCCGGGGGGAGGTCACGTGATCCCCCTTTTGCGACCTTATGACCTGCAAAGTCAACGGGGGAAGCCAGATTCAATTAACAACCGAACAGCTGCAATGATTCATTTAAGAACGGTGACAAGAAAATTCGTAAAACGGTGCAAAAAAAAATCACGTCTCACTTAGCAACAGAAATTTGCGACGTGGTGGTCGTAAGCCGTGGATTAACCTGTAGCGAATTTATAGGAATTTTAAATACTTAATTTCGGAAATGGGGAGGGAGGTCTCACAACTGGTGGTGGTGGTGGTGATTACGATGGCTTTGATATGTCAGAGATACGTATTTATTCCTTCTTAGAAACGAGCCTCTTGTTAACCTCTCGTTATATTAAAACCCAAGTCTATAATTGCTTCACGGCTCCCCTTTCTTAAAACAATGTGCATAACTTTATCTTCAAATTGATTTTATGTCCTTCTGAAAGAAGGTTGCCTAATCTGAGCTTCCTTAATCTACATTTTCACCCCAAACCTTTGGGGTTTATTATGTGATAGCTGAAGGTTTGTTATCCTCTGCTGTTTTTTCTCCCCCGAGCTGAAACGGGGAGGGGGGGGTGTCTTCACCATTAATTTCTTCTAAGAAGATTATCAAGGACTTGTTTGCTGTTGTTTAACCAATCTATTTTTCTAATTCCTTTGTTTTTCCAATGTCTCTTACACTTTAATGCCTTTGATTGAATTTCAGACAAGAGATCAAGTTGACCAACTAACTCCCTGCTTTTTGAAGAGGGCAAAGGCGGAGGAAGGGAGATGGAAGGAAAAGCTCTAAAATGATTAAAAAGATGCTTCGAATGATTTAAATGCTTTTTCACAGGTAGCCAGACAAAAGCCCCAACATCTGGATCTTTTTCAATTGCAGGAGTGGTGTTTTTTTCCCTTTACAGCTTAATTATCTAGTAAGGTCAACAAATTGGACAACAAAAATGGAAATTATCTATCTATCTATCTATCTATCTATCTATCTATCTATCTATCTATCTATCTATCTATCTATCTATCTATCTATCTATCTATCTATCATCTATCTATTTATCTATCTACCTACCTACCTACCTACCTACCTACCTACCTATCTATCTATCATCTATCTATCTATCTATCTATCTATCTATCTATCTATCTATCTATCTATCTATCTATCTATCTATCTATCTATCTATCTATCTATCTATCTATCTATCTGTCATCTATCATCTAACCATCTATCATATATCACCATCATCATAATCATCTAGCTATCTAATTAGCTAGCTATCTAGCTACCATCTATCCATCCATCCATCTATCCATCATCTAGCTATCTTTCATCTTCAATCCTCTATCCATCTATCCATCCATCATCCATTTTTCACCCATCCAGCAACCCATCATTCATCTTTCATCCATCTTCCATCCATCCATCCATCTATCCATCCATAGATACATACATATATCCATCATCCATCATCCATCCCTCCATCCTCTCCTTAAGAAAGTGCTTCTCTGGAATACGGTTGTTTCCCTGCTTTTATTGTTTTTGCCACTTTTAAGTATATGCCACCTAGAGTCTCACAGAGTTGGGAGGCCTTCTAATTACACAAATACACACACACACACACACTCTTGCATCTTTGTTACCTCCTAAATACATCCCTCACCAAATTGTCAGTCCTTAGAGACGCTATAAATATAGGAGAAAATTACAAGACCATTTGATAGAAAGAATCCAGGTTTCAATATTTTATTATAGTATTCATTTGTAAAAGAAGTCATGTCATGACTACAATGGATAGCTGAATGGCTTCAAATCAAATCAAATCTTTATACCGGTCGTAGACCAGTATAATTGAATGACTTCAAGAGTGAATTAAACTCTCCCAAGTAGCTTCTTCCTACCAAGTATCCTTTGAGTTATTGAAGGGCTTTCGATCTTGTCCCCAAACTGGGTGACAATTAGTTGTCCAGCTGTGGCTGTCAAGTTTTGTAATCCCGTAGTCTGAAGGGCATTATTTAATGTAGGTTGCTTTTGAATTTGCACTATTAACCAACGCCTTGGTAAGGCTGGCTGTTTTATCTCCCATTGCTCGGAGAGTGGACTCTTAATCATTTATATTCAACTATTAAAACTTGCCTCTACCCTCCAGGCATTTAGGATGCCTTAATTTTTAAAGTAAAATTCAAATGTCTTATGTTTACGAGCGTGTAGATGAAAGAGCATTTAAACGTTGTTGGACTTTGGGGAACTGTGGAGTTTGGCCTGTTGGTGTGTGTTCCATTTTGCCCGGGTGTTCAGGAAATACAAATTAGATCTATTTGTACAGCATAATTAACTTTGTTATCATCATGTCAATCCATTTTTATGGATTCGTATCATACGCTGCAAATATAATCTGACCAAACTGGCAGATGTATACAACACACCCCCTACACACATGCAAAAAATCTAACCGAGAGCGACGTGAACCCACCCTAGCATGTTCTGGGAATATTATAACCAGATCTTTTTTTTACTTAACCTTGATAAACATAGGCAAACAGAACCCTTGCATGAATTTCCATTGAAATAAAAGTGGAAGGCATTTATTTTTTTTACTTGTATCTAATCTTCCTCTAGTTTGGCCAGTTGAGATGTGAGTCCTACCTCAAGCTAAGCCTACATCAAGCCGGGATTCCACTATATGGGAAGCCGAAACCAAACCATATTGTTCCTTTTTCACATTGTTAAGTTCCATTAATATCTATTGCCAGATGCCACAGTCCATCCAAACATACCCAAGAGCAAATACAGACGGTCCTCGGCTTACAACAGTTCATTTAGTGACCGTTCAAAGTTACAACTTCACTGAAAAAAGTGACTTATGATCCTTTTTCACACTTACGACCGTCGCAGCATCCCGCAATGGTCACGCAATCAAAATTCAGATGCTTTGCAACTGTCTTGGATTTATGATGGTTGCAGCATCCCGGGGGAGGGGGTATGGGTATTTTGCGACCTTCTGAGAAACAAAATCAATGGGGGGAGGGGCAGATTCACTTAACAACCAAGTCCACCAACTTAACAACAGTGGCAAGAAAGGTAATACAATGGGACAAAATTCACTTTACAATATCTCACTTAGCAAGAGATAGTTGGGGCTCAGTTGTGGACATACGTCGAGGACTATATAAACCTGTTTCCCAAACTACATAATTGGAGAGAATATTGAAATATATTTAGGGGCAGCTTCACAAAATTCAGTGGTGATCCTGTTCTGAAAGCTGTCTAGAAGTCCTGGGTCGTCTTTCAATCTCTTCCTTTATTTCTGACACCCGGAATAGAGGTAGTCCTTGGCAGTTCATTTAGTGACCGTTCAAAGTTACAAGGGCATTGGAAAATGCGACTTATGACTTATTTTTCACAGTTACGACCTTCGCAGCATCCCCACAATCGCGTGATCCAAATTCAGAGGCTTGGCAACCAGTTCATCTTCATGACGGTCGCAGCGTCCCAAGGTCACGGGATCCCCTTTTGCGACCTTCCACCAAGCAAAGTCAGTGGGGAAGCCGGATTCACTTAACAACCCAGGCGACTAATTTAACGACGGCACTGGTTCACTTAACCATCGTGATGGAAAAGGTCGTCAAATGGGGCAAAACTCGTTTAACAAATGACTCGCTTAGCAGAAAAGTCGGGCTCAATCGTGGTCGTAAGGCGAGGACGGCCTGTATCTGCAAATTTAATTTTACTCCAAGCGGCTTTTCCAGGGGAGCGCTGAGCGTGTATTGCCGTATTTCCCCCAAAATAAACCCTAGCGTGATTTTTCAGGATGCTCGTAATATAAGCCCTACTCCAAAAATAAGCCCCAGTTAAGATCGTCAGCAAGACGGACGCATTTAATACATCCGTTGCAACACACAACAGACGTATTGAATTACCGTATTTCTCCGAAAATAAGACCTAACCGGAAAATAATGTGTCTTTTGGAGCAAAAAATTAATATAAGATCCGGTGTTAGTTTCGGAGAAGTACAGTATTAGACACAGTTAGTATTGCTGTGTCTGGTCTCAGGCCCATCTCTTTAAGCCAGCTTTATTTCCAGCATCTCCTTCCAGAATCGTTGCGATGAAGCTCAACAAAACCAACGTGAAGAGGCGTCTTTGATCCGATGGTTCCTGACAATCCCAGCTCAACCAGAATAAGCAAAAGAGGCGAGTCAAATCTTCAGGGTCAAGCTCCAGAGTCAGCTTCCT
Organism: Azemiops feae; assembly: GCA_023970755.1. NCBI lineage: Eukaryota > Metazoa > Chordata > Lepidosauria > Squamata > Viperidae > Azemiops > Azemiops feae. The sequence continues at coordinate 1,053,652 of JALGBA010001154.1, forward strand.
AACCTAGGAAATCATGTACTGTGACAAGGGGTGACAAATGTGTGAACACTGCAACATGGGGGCTAAGTCTGTTGCGTGACAAACTATTCATCGTTTGTAAGGCAACACTCTTGCTGATGGAGGAGGTAGAGGAGCCAAAGAATGCCGGTTTCTTGGAAGATCTATTTCCTTTGATACCGGTTCTCAAAAATGCACTTTAAAAAATAATAATAAAACAAAAGGCATTGCATTCGTTGGACGAGGGAGTGAGGAGTTCTTATCATTTGCAAATGATAAATTGTTTGCAAGCACTGGCTGCGACAGGGTGTTTTGACCGATGCAAATGGATAAGTACAAGCTTAGTGTCCTTCTCCTTTTCCCATCCTGAACTGGTTCACTTGAAGCACACTCTTGTCTCTTCCGAGTCCGGGTGGCGAAAAAGTCACCCGTTTATTGATGTCTACAACTGAGACTCTAATTATGTATTTACCGAGGACTCCGCCGATTTGCAAATCTTGCTCTCTGATTCTATAATGGAACAAATTCATGTTAATCTCCCTCTGCTGAGATACCTGGAGAAGGACTGACCTTTTATCTCGTACTTAAAACAGAGGCAATAACTGGAAATCATTTCCCATTTCGTTTCCAATCATATGAAAAGGAAAAGGGAGAAAGATTATTGAATCTGCTCTTCTCTCTCGCACGCTCTGTCCCTTTCTCTGTTCTTATTTATTTTCAGCAGACAGCTGGGTAAACGTGGGTGTTGCACATGGACGATGTTTTTAGGGGGCGCTAGTGATGGTTTATTAGGAACAGCGATCAAATTAATCCTGGCTGCGGAAATTAAGTGGACAGGGTCACGGAAGTGGCTGAACAGGAAAAAGTAGCTAGATTTCTTGGACCCAGCGAGATGCTAAGGCTACAGAACAATCTGTTGAGACTTTGGGGAAAGTGCAGAGAAGAGCAACTAAGATGATTAAAGGCCTGAAGACTAAAACATATGAAGAACGACTGCAGGAATTGGGTATGGATAGTCTAGAGAAAAGAAGGACTAGGGGGGAAATGATAGCAGCATTCCAGTATTTGAGGGGCTGCCACAAAGAGGAGGGGGTCAACTTATTTTTTCAAAACACCAGAAGGCAGGACAAGAAACAACGGATGGAAACTACTCAAGGAGAGAAGCAACCTGGAATTAAGGAGAAACTTCCTAACGGTGAGAGCAATCAACCAGTGGAACAGCTTTGCCTCCAGAAATCGTGGGCACTCCATCACTGGAGGTTTTTAAGAAGAGACTGGACAGTCACTAGGGTCTCCTGCTTGAGTGAATCACTGCACTTGTTAAATTAGTCACATGGTTGTTAAGTGAATCTAGCTTCCCCATTGACTTTGCTTGTCAGAAGGTCACCAAAGCAGATCACATGACCTTGGGACACAGCAGTATGAACCAGTGGCCGAGCATCTGAATTGTGATCACGAGGATGCTGCGATGGTCGTAACTGTGAAAAATGGTTCTAAGTCATTTTTTTCAGTGCCGTTGTAACTTTCAACGGTCACTAAGCAAACTGTTGTAAGACGAGGACTACCTATAGTGCATTCAAAGCTCCACCCTTTTTAATGGGGAGGGGGAGCGGGGGGGTGTTGTACATTATTCCTTGCCTTTGCCTATGGGCTGAAGAGATAATAATAATAATAATAATAATAATAATAATAATAATAATAATAATAATAATAATAATAATAATAATAATAATAATAACAATAATAACAACAATAATAACAATAATGCACCTTCCAGCTGCATCGAATAATAATAATAATAATAATAATAATAATAATAATAATAATAATAATAATAATAATAATAATAATAATAATAATAATAATAATAATAATAATAATAATAAAGTTGGAAGGGACCTTGGAGATCATCTAGTCCAACCCCCTGCTCAGGCAGGAAACCCTATACCAAATGGCTGTCCAGTCTCTTCTTAAAAACTTCCAGTGTTGGAGCATTCACTGCTTCTGGAGGCAGGTTGTTCCACTGGTTAATTATTCTCACTGTCAGGAAGTTTCTCCTTAGTTCTAGGTTGCTTCTCTCCTTGATGAGTTTCCATCCGTTGCTTCTTGTCCTGGCTTCAGGTGCTTTGGAGAATAGCTTGACTCCCTCTTCTTTGGGGCAGCCCCTGAGATACTGGAATGAAGATGACTTCATATCAAATGTCTGCTACATTTGGCCAGTTAGCTAGAATTTCAAGCTGTTGCAGATAACGATCTTCCAGGAGGATAATCAAGGCAAGTCCAATCCCTGTTGACTTCTGCTTCCCAGTTTTCAATGACCCGTTGTCTTTAACACTAGCTTTTTGTGCAATTTGGCATATGGGCAGTGCATTTAGTGTCCTCCTTCTTTCCACGTTGTTCCTTATTTCTACCGAACCTCTTCGTTCCTCTCTTTGGCTCTGTTGCAAGCCATCATCCATAACTACAAGAGAGATAAATGTTGGTCTCAGCCTGAACGGTTCCTCCTCTTCTCTTCCCTTAAGTTTGCCCCCTCCCCATTGCCCACTTAATTAATATTGATGGTGGTTAACCGACTCGAATGGGAGTGTGTTCTTTTTATTGAAACTCCAGGGCATCTTATTTCAGCCTCCATCCTGGCTTCAGTTCTTCCTTTCTCCCCAGCTGCAAAGTCACTCCCCATCCCGTGTGTTCCTCTGAGGGCCTTCTAGCTGTCCGTTTCTCTCCAGCTGAAGCCCGCTGGGTTTGACGGATGAGGATCTGGGGCTGTGGAGATGTTTGGCTTCGTAATTTCATCCCTGAGTTTTGTGATTACCAACAGGACAACTTTTTTAATTTGCTCTTTTGTCTCGATTCTCCCGGCTGACACTCTGCTCCGTGAGCTAGGCGTTTTAATCAATCACCTAGATAATCAAATGTCAGTTGGCTATCTGCTCGGTGTAATTACTTTTGCAATTAAAAATCAACCTCCAGTTGCCTGGTCTAATTAGAGGGATGGCCAGATTTTCGTGGAGATTGATTTTTTAATAAATATTGACTTAAAACGCCACCATCTCATCATATTCTTTTTTTTCCCCCTTTCATTTTCTTTGTACCAAAAATCAAAACAAATGGAAGAACGAATGGGCAAAGATGACTTCCAAGGTTTTTCCACCAGTTCGGACACCACAAAGTTGTGTGTTGCAGGACTTCAGCTTATTTCTCTCTTTACTGCTTCTAATAACCCTCTAATAACCCTCAAAAGGGAGCATACATTTACTTGCAGGTAGCCTTTATATGGACTTTGGAGGAAGGAGAGAGGCAGAAAAAAACCTTTTAGATGGCCCCTGCTCGGTATATATGAGTTCTGAATTAAACGCTGCATTTCCAATATCAGACAGATAGAATCCACAGGATCAGTTTTACTGTAGATGACCACAAAAGAGGGAGAGCCTACATTTTTTTTCTTCATCGATAATGTATTCATAATATTAGTTATTAAGTTTGGGAGACAGGATCAAAAAGCGAAAATTATGCCATTAAAGCAAATGGCATAATTTCCTTCCTTCCTTCCTTCCTTCCTTCCTTCCTTCCTTCCCTCCTTCCTTCCTTCCTTCCTCCCTCCCTCCCTCCCTCCCTCCCTTCTGTCCATTCCTTCCTTCCTTCCTTTCTTCCTCCCTCCCTCCCTTTCTCCCTCCCTTCCCTCCCTTCCTTCTGCCCATCCATCCCTCCCTCCCTCTCTCTCTCTCCCCTTCCTTCCTTCCTTCCTCCTCCCTCCCTTCTGTCCCTTCCTTCCTTCCTTCCTCCCTCCTCCCTCTCTCTCCTCCCTTCCTTCTCATCCATCCCTCCCTCCCTCTCTCTCTCTCTTTCCTTCCTTCTTCCTTCTCTCTATTCCTTCCTCCCTTCTGCCCATCCTCCTCCCTCCCTCCCTCCCTCCTCCCTTCCTTCCTTCCTTCCTTCCTCCCTCCCTCCTCCCTTCTGTCCACTCCCTCCCTCCTCCTCCTCCTTCTGCCATCCATCCCTCCTCTCCCTCTCTCTCTCCTTCCTTCCTTCCTTCCTTCCTCCCTCCCTCCCTTCTGTCCCATTCCTTCCTTCCTTCCTTCCTTCTTCTTTCCCTCCATCCCTCCCTCCCTCCCTGCCCTCCTCCCTTCCTTCCCATCCATCTCTCTCTCCCTCCCTCCCTCCCTCCCACCCTCCCTCTCTTCCTTCCTTTCTTCCTTCCTTCCTTCCTTCCTTTTTAAAATCTATTTTGCCACCCTGTGGTTGAAAACGCACGGGTGACGGCAGAGAGAAAAAGAGACCTGAGGAATGCAAGTGATATCCGGCTAAATAAAGACAGAATGGTCAGTGCAGGTTTGCCAATCAGCCGTCTCTTTTATTCTGATTACTTGTAAGACAGTCCGGTAATGGACATTTTCCTTTGCACAAAATAATAAGAGTGGTACTTATCGCTTGTTGCCTACAGCTACTGGGAAGAGAAAATTAGAAAAGTCCAATGAAGCTGAGTGGTAATTAATCATCATACTTTGGGGCCCTGTCAAATCAGGAGGGTCCTTCCAACTGATAATGCTGCCCGAAACAATTTAGACTGCTTGAAAATTAGAATTCTTTATCCTCTGGCAAAAAAAAAAGAAAAAAGAAAGACAACAGTAAAAAGAGACCTCACTCATGCCAGCTGCTGCCTTTAATTATAGTTTGACCCTTTTATCATTACTGTTGTTATTGTTGTTTACTTTTCCAGGCAGCAAAATAAAAAGAGAATTCCAAATTTTAATTATATTTATACCATGCTGTGACTTTTGCCATGCAGGATAATTGCTAGAGAAAATAGTCTGCAGTGAAATAAAAAGGCCAGTGTTTAAAAGGACAAAAACTGAAAGCAAAAAAATCTAGACTAGACTAGACTAGACTAGAAGCATGATAATAGAATAGAATAGAATAGAATAGAATAGAATAGAATAGAATAGAATAGAATAGAATAGAATAGAATAGAATAGAAGTAGAACTATGATAATAGAATAGAATAGAATAGAATAGAATAGAATAGAATAGAATAGAAGTAGAACTATGAGAATAGAATAGAATAGAATAGAAGTAGAACTATGAGAATAGAATAGAATAGAATAGAATAGAATAGAATAGAAATAGAACTATGATAATAGAATAGAATAGAATAGAATAGAAGTAGAACTATGATAATAGAATAGAATAGAATAGAAGTAGAACTATGATAATAGAATAGAATAGAATAGAATAGAATAGAAGTAAAACTATAATAGAATAGAATAGAAGTAGAACTATGATAATAGAATAGAATAGAATAGAATAGAATAGAAGTAGAACTATGATAATAGAATAGAATAAAATAGAATAGAATAGAATAGAAGTAGAACTATGATAATAGAATAGAATAGAATAGAATAGAACTATGATAATAAAATAGAATAGAATAGAATAGAAGTAGAACTATGAGAATAGAATAGAATAGAATAGAATAGAAGTAGAACTATGAGAATAGAATAGAATAGAATAGAAGTAGAACTATGAGAATAGAATAGAATAGAATAGAATAGAATAGAATAGAATAGAATAGAAGTAGAACTATGAGAATAGAATAGAATAGAATAGAAGTAGAACTATGAGAATAGAATAGAATAGAATAGAATAGAATAGAAATAGAACTATGATAATAGAATAGAATAGAATAGAATAGAAGTAGAACTATGATAATAGAATAGAATAGAATAGAAGTAGAACTATGATAATAGAATAGAATAGAATAGAATAGAATAGAAGTAAAACTATAATAGAATAGAATAGAAGTAGAACTATGATAATAGAATAGAATAGAATAGAATAGAAGTAGAACTATGATAATAGAATAGAATAAAATAGAATAGAATAGAATAGAAGTAGAACTATGATAATAGAATAGAATAGAATAGAATAGAACTATGATAATAAAATAGAATAGAATAGAATAGAATAGAAGTAGAACTATGAGAATAGAATAGAATAGAAGTAGAACTATGAGAATAGAATAGAATAGAATAGAAGTAGAACTATGAGAATAGAATAGAATAGAATAGAATAGAATAGAATAGAATAGAATAGAATAGAATAGAATAGAATAGAATAGAATAGAATAGAATAGAATAGAATAGAATAGAATAGAATAGAATAGAATAGAATATCAGAGTTGGAAGGGACTTGGTGGTCTTCTAGTCCAGCCCCCTGCTCAAGCAGGAGACCCCATACCATTCCAGACAAGTGGCTGTCCAGTCTCTCCTTAAAAGCCTCCAGTGATGAGCACCCACAACATCTGGAGGCAAGCTGTTCCACTGGTGAATTGTTCTCACTTTCATTACTCCTAAGTTCTTGGGTCTTTCGACTTTTATTCCAACACTTTAACTGTTGCAGCAACTTATGGATTTTTCCTTTATTGGAAACTTCTTAGCAAGTTTACATTTAATTGTTTCGGTGATTTATATCCATTCTTTTTATTCAGAAGTCCTTCTATTTTCTTCCCTACATCGAGAACTTTTTAAAGGGAGAGCGACTGAAGCAAAGTCACCCAGAAAGCTTCTGTGGTTGAGGACGAATTAAAATTAAAATTAAAATTAAGTTCAACAACTTTACCATATACCACACTGTCACAAATTTTTGAATGTGAAATAAAAGAATGGATTAGGCGATCTTCAAGTACCATTCTGAAGACTCAGGGAGATCTTTGATCTAATGCAAGGATCTCAGGCATGTGAGGAGGACCAAGATCCATGTGAAAGGAATTTAGAGGCAGGATTAGGAGATCCCTATTGATCTACATGCTTTTGTTCTCATAAGGTCTTTGAAACACCTGATAATGGAATCTATTGTGCTATGTTTTTTCAGAAGTAAGTCTCCTTAAATTAACTGCAACTTGTTCCCAACTAATTGTGAGGAAAGAATCTCCTCCCCTGTAGGGGAAAAAAGAAGGAAGTATCTAGATTGTTATTGGATCCTACAGGAGATGTTCTTTGCAGTTTAGGATGAAAGGAACAAAAGGCAATTTGTTGGCAATGGAGAAATGACCAAAATGGAGCAGAGATGCTTCTGAAGGAACTCATCTTTCAAATCTTTACAAGGAGATTTAACACATTCACTAAGAATAAATTATGAATCGCTTCTAACATGAAATCTGAGTGCATGACCTATTTTTTTTTGAGCCTATCCATCATCTAATTCTTCATCAAGTGAGGAAATACATTATTTTCTGTGTTCTGATGGGTCTCAGTTTCATCCCTGGCATGTCCACTAAATCATACTGTGATAAACTTAGATCAGTGAGCACCATACGTGAAGCAATGTCACAATTCATTCTCTCTCTGTCCTATTGATGTTCTCCAAAAAAAAATGACCTTTAGATATGATGAGCCATCAGAATACCTGGCTTTCTGCATTCTTGAATTCATTATCCTCTTCTGTCTGGACGATAACTTAGATTTGCTATCTTAGTCTGTGGAGAGAGCAGCAACTTGGGGAAAGTGGTTAAGTGTAATGCAGAATGTTTGGCAAGAACGCTCAAAGGTGCCTTTTCAGAATGCATCTGGACTGTTTTTTCTTTGGGGAGGAGGAGGAGGAGGAGGAGGAGGAGGAGGAGGAGTAAGAGAAGAAGAAGAAGAAGAAGAAGAAGAAGATGAAGAAGAAGAAGAAGAAGAAGAAGAAGAAGAAGAAGAAGAAGAAGAAGAAGAAGAAGAAAAGAAGAAGAAGAAGAGAAGAAGAAGAAGAAGAGAAGAAGAAGAAGAAGAAAAGAAGAAGAAGAAGAAGAAGAAGAAGAAGAAGAAGAAGAAGAAAAGAAGAAGAAGAAGAAGAAGAAGAAGAAGAAGAAGAAGAAGAAGAAGAAGAAGAAGAAGAAGAAGAAGAAGAAGAAGAAGAAGAAGAAGAAGAAGAAGAAGAAGAAGAAGAAGAAGAAGAAGAAGAAGCTTCATCCAAGAAGCTTCATCAGTTCTTGCAGGATGGTGGGGCTTATGGAAGGATTAGTTCTGACAGGATGGAAGGATCATATTTCTTTGCAGTCATCTGGTCATTAGCACTGAGCACTGCCAGAACTAATCTTCTTCCTCACTCCTCCTCCTCCTCCTCCTCCTCCTCCTCCTCCTCCTCCTCCTCCTCCTCCTCCTCCTCCCTCCTCCTCCTCCTCCTCCTCCATCCTCCTCCTCCTCTCCATCCTCCTCCTCCTCTTCTTCTTCTTCTTCTTCTTCTTCTTCTTCTTCTTTTCTTCTTCTTCTTCTTCTTCTTCTTCTTCTTCTTCTTCTTCTTCTTCTTCTTCTTCTTCTTCTTCTTCTTCTTCTTCTTCTTCTTCTTCTTCTTCTTCTTCTTCTTCTTCTTCTTCTTCTCCGAAAAGAAACAGTCCAGTTGCTTTTTGAAAAAGCATCTTTGAAACAACTGAGGTCTGGATGACAGAATCTCCACAGACTTTTAGCAAGAACATTGTTAGTTTGAGAGCCGAATCCAGATTCTATGGATCTAGACACATTCGCGCTTATGTTTCTTCAATTTATTTAAAGCAACCTAGCTTTGCTCAGCCAGCGAGATTCCATCTTGACTTTACCTCTTTGCAGTTTTGTTGGATTGTGTGTTCTCGCCCTGCCAATTTGGAAGCTAATATATTCAAAACTCAAAAGTTGGCAGGCTCACTACAGCAGCACGAAGCAATTTTTCTGTATCACGTTCTGGAAAATCACTCGGATGAAATGCAAGAAGGCAACTGGACATCCTTGTTTCTATCATGCCAATTTGTAATCATAATCATAATGTCTATGTATAAACTGAAGGAAAATGCCCACAGTATTGAAATGTATTTATGGAATCCTGCACTCAGCAAAGTCAATAAATATTGTGTCTGACTGGATGACAAGAATAATCAATTTTAAAGGGGGAAAATGCATTGCACAATTACAACCGGGCAGTCTGCCATAAAAGCAAAAAAAAAAAAAAAAAAAAGTGATCAAATTAAACCATTTAAAAAAACAAACAACCAAACCCATCAACTTTTGTTATATCAAATCCCAGTTAGCAGAACGGCAAATTACATACAATTTGATCATCCAGGAGAAAAAAACAGGTAAGCCAGAATTATAAATATATATTTTTTTAAAAAAACAGCATGATTGTTCTAGTTTACTTTTGAGTAATGGCACTCGGTGTTTCCTTTTTCTTTCAGAGGGCGAAATTATCCCCAAAGCTGTAGCTACGCAGCAGAGAGAAAATCTTGTTGCTGAATTGGTCTACAAGGTAGATGAATAAATTTCACTCTGATACAAGGTTGTGGAAATAACAACAACAACAACAACAACAAACCCCCCACCCAAGTTTTCTGCCCCAGAAAATGCAACATTGGAGACCTTTTCAGGCACTCTATCTGAAGGTACAAAACTCAACAAAGAAAAGGACATTTTTGTCGTTATGTCAATGGCCAGACATAGAAACATAAACTTAATTCTCCATTATTGTATGGCACCAGGAAAGATATTGGTGGTACCCAAGAGACATTGGTGTTAAACAATGGGAGGAGAAGAATCTTCGACAATCAATGTATTCTTTGTAGATATTTGCCAATTATGGGATAGATTTTAAGTCAATGGGAAGATCTTCCCCCCCATCCCTTCCATTTTATCTCTTCCTTCCTTCCTTCCTTCCTTCCTTCCTTCCTTCCTTCCTTCCTTCCTTCCTTCCTTCCTTCCTTCCTTCCTTCCTTCCTCCCTCCCTCCCATCCATCCATCCATCCATCCATCCTCCCTCTTCTTCCTTCCTTCCTTCCTTCCTTCCTTCCTCCCTCCCCATCCATCCATCCATCCATCCTCCTCTTCTCCTTCCTTCCTTCCTTCCTTCCTTCCTTCCTTCCTCCTTCCTTCCTTCCTTCCTCCCTCCCTCCCTCCCTCCCTCCCTCCCTCCCTTTTTCCTTCCTTCCTTCCTCCTTCTTTCCTTCCTTCCTCCCTCTGTCCCTCCCTCCCTCCCTCCCTCCCTCTTTCTTCCCTTTATGTCTAAAAAAGGTTTTACTGATACATGGGTCAGAGAAAGCAAACACTTTGTACACACACACCAAAGCGAAGATGAAAGGCAAGCATCCCCCTTTTCGTGGTCAGAAATTCTTATCTGGTGACCGAGCCTTTGTTGGTTTCTGAAAAGCAGAAGTGATCTGCCTTGGCAGAAAGTTCAAAGGCATTAAAAAAAAGAGAGAGAAAGATAATGCAATCAAAAGTCTCTCTATCTGTTGAAATAGTTAGAAGAACAAGATATTGCTTTGACCTCTATACACCTGTGACTCTTTGGGAAAGCATGAAGGCCTGTGTGTAACCTTTATCTTTACTTTTAATGGGCTTCTGCATATTTTTAAACATAATAACAATGGGAAAAATGAGGATTTCCAGCAAGGGAGGCTGGTACATATATATAGGCTGGGTTTTCTCTCCAAGGAAAATGAGTCTCATAGACAAATTAAGTGCAAAAATGAGTAGACATAGTTTTTGCAAAACTGCGCTGGGAAAGGCTGAATGTAAGCCTGAAACAGTGAAGAACTGGAAAAAGAGATTAGTTAGATGGCGATCTAAACGTTGCAAGTATTCAGGTGGGGCTGGAGAAAATATCTCAATCTGAGGTTCTAAAATGCTTTTGCTGAGGCTGATAAACCAGTTCCCTACATTTCTAGAAGGATCGCAAGTGCTTCTGCAGCCATCTTTACTTATTTCTTTTGTGTGTCCCTGAGTCTGTGATAGGTTGAGGGTGAGTAATTAACCAGTGGAACAGCTTGCCACCAGAAGTGGTGGCTGCTCCATCACTGGAGGCTTTTAAGAAGAGACTGGACAGCCACTTGTCTGAAATGGTATATAGGGTCTCCAGCATGAACTGTGGGTTGGACTAGAAGACCTCCAAGGTCCCTTCCCACCCGGTTATTCTATAATAATAATAATAAAGTTGGAAGGGACCTTGGAGGTCATCGAGTCCAACCCCCTGCTCAGGCAGGAAACCCTATACCATTTCAGACAAATGGCTGTCCAGTCTCTTCTTAAAAACTTCCAGTGTTGGAGCATTCACCACTTCTGGAGGCAGGTTGTTCCACTGGTTAATTGTTCTAACTGTCAGGAAGTTTCTCCTCAGTTCCAGGTTGCTTCTTTCCTTGACTAGTTTCCATCCATTACTTCTTGTCCTGCCCTCAGGCGCCTTGGAGAATAGCTTGACTCCCTCTTCTTTGTGGCAGCCCCTGAGATATTGGAATACTGCTATCATGTCACCCCTAGTCCTTCTTTTCATTAAACTAGACATACCCAATTCCAGCAAACGTTCTTGATATGCTTTAGCCTCCAGTCCCCTAATCATCTTTGTTGCCCTTCTCTGCACTCTTTCTAGAGTCTGAGAAGGGCAACAAAGATGATTAGGGGACTGGAGGCTAAAGCATTCTGTTATTTGCTTGAAGTTTTGCATATTGCCAAAAAAAAAGGGGATCCTTCTTTGAGATGTTTTGGAAAACAACGCCGATTTTCTTACTTCCGTATAAGTCGGAGGAAGAAAATTGACAGAATTACTGCGCCAGGGGAAACGAGTTTATAACCCAATCACAAAACTGTAGCAGATACTATGTTAAAATGCATCGCTTTCTCGCCTTTTTTTTATTTATTTTTTTAGCCCTCCTAAATGCCAGTTGGATTTAATAAGAATTCTTGGACTGACAAGTTTTTTTTTTTTTTAATCCTGGGTAATCGTTTTGAAAAACAGCATTAGCAAAGGTTAAACACAGAACAGATGTTAAGTTGTAAAATGCAAGGTGATCAAAGGTCCATTTCTGAGACAGAGATGTTAGCAAATGATGATAAATCAATCCCAGTAGAATAGGGAAAAAAGAAAAATGTAACTAATAGGAGAAAAAAGTCAAGAGTGGAATAGAACAATTATATTGCTAGTGCTAGATGCAATATCTACATCTATATCTATCTATATCTATATCTATATTTAGATATATATCAAAATATATTTGCACGCCAGACAATAAATAAGCTAAAAAGGAAATAGAAAGACTAGAATAGCTCTTTGTTGGCAACTAACACCCAGATAAGCAGGGGTTAACACCAGATAAACCATCAAGCAGGGAAAAAAATATCCTAATCAAGGAATTACCGGGAAGAAAACAACCTCTCTACCAGGACTGGCAGGGCAACCTACTGTATATAATCAGGGAGTAAACCCCACACTCACTAACACTGATGATGTTACCTAGCTGGGCAATGAAATGTCTGCAAGAAAACAACCAAGCTCAGAGAGCACCAATGATTCCAAAGGCTGGTTTAGCAAGATGTGGGAATACAGCCACGCAATTCCATAGGATTTAAGCAGGTTCCATGCGGGATCATAGCCTTAACCAGTGATGGCGAACCTTTTAGAGACTGAGTGCCCAAACTGCAACCCAAAACCCACTTATGCATCGTCGAGTGCCGGGTGGGTGTGGCCCATTGGGTGGGCGTGGCTGTGGTGGTAACGGCAGACTGGGTGGGACTAAAAAGTTCAATCAATCAATTCCAACTTTGCAAGATCTTTTTTTTCCCGCGAGAAGTTGAAATTGACTGATTGAACCTTTTTTTTTTTGCACACGGCGGCGGAGGCCTAAAGCGAAAAGGTTTTATAAAACCCAGCTGAAGGCCTAGGACTGGGGCGACGGCGCGCGTGCCCACAGAGAGGGCTCTGAGTGCCGCCTCTGGCACCCGTGCCATAGGTTCGCCACCACGGGCCTTAACCATTATCAGCCCATACTGCTTGTCCAGATCAGCTTTTACGTACGTTTTTCTCAGCTTTCAAAGAGGGCACTAAAACTCTACAATATCCCTCATTTTATTTTTCTTCCACTGCTTGGAGAAGCCACACAAAACTTTGGGGGGAAAAACTATTTGTGCTTTGACTGGGACATTTACTATGAAACAGCTAGAAGAAGCAACGATCTTACAAAACTGATTCCGAGCTCCTTTAGTTCTATGAAAGAAAGTCATTTTTTTAAAAAAACAACCAACCAGAAAAATAATAATGCTTTCAGAAGTCAGTCTGCTATTTATTGAGACTCAACTGAAACCCAAAACATTTTAAGAGGCCGGGAAGGTAGAAGGGCAGAGAAAGAGTTAATTGCTAAGACTGCCAGCAGGGGACATTTGTGATAATTTGATCTGAACTCTGCTAACAAATGACTGGGCCCATTTCTTTGGCTTTAGTATGTGTTTATGCTTGTACAAATTGAAACCCCACTGGCTATGGGTTGCAAAACACCGCCCAGCACAATAACATACCACTCCATTCAATTAGTTCAAGGTGGGGAAGGATTAGCCGTCCATCTCCAACCTACAGCTCGGCTCCGAATTTTGTCTTTCCCTGCTGGGGTAAAAGGGTACAGACATATGTAAGTAATAAATGAACAGGCCTTCTCTCCCCTTTAGGTCGAGTCGAAGGAATGCAGAACCAAACTATAAAAATAAGACCAAAAAGACAAATTTTGAGCAAGTTCCTCATCCTGCCTGTAAAAGATGGAGCACCGACATGTCCCTTAAGGGTTGATCACTGTAACTACGGTAGTTTTGTTTTGTCTTCCTTTCTCTCTCTCTCTCTCTCTCTCTCTCTCTCTCTCTCTCTGTCTCTCTCTCTCTCTCTCTCTCTCTGTCTCTCTGTGTCTCTCTCTCTCTGTCTGTCTGTCTGTCTCTCTCTCTCTTCTCTCTCTCCTCTCTCTTCTCTCTCTCCTCTTTCTCTCTCTTTTCCCCCCCTCTTTTCCTTTTTCTTTGGTTTTTTTTTCTTTTTCCCCTTCTGAGTCTGCCTTTCCTCTCATCTTCCTTCTTTCCCTTCCTTCCTTCCTGGCCAACATAGAGAGCTGACATGAGATCAAAGGGCTAATAACTGGGAGGAAAAGGGAGGTTTGATCTCCTGGATTATATTTGAAAAGAATTTGGGCCTCTCTCTCTCTCTCTCTCTCTCTCTCTCTCTCTCTCTCTCTCAGCCAAGAAAAAAAAAGTCATAAATAACGGGTCCTTAAATAGATCGTGGCATCGTTTTAATTTTTTTATTGTCTAATCCACTTGAGACAGATGCCAGAACCCTGGCACAGAGGGACAAGTAGAGGCAGTCCTCGGATTATGACCACAATTAGGACTTAGAAATTTCCATTGCTAAGCGAGGCGGTGGTTAAGTCAGTCGCGCCCAATTTTACGATCTTTTCTGCTATGGTTGTTAAATGAATCACTGCAGCTGTTAGCTGATTCACGCAGCCGTTTAATGAATCTGGCTTCCCCCTATTGGACACCAGCTGGGAAGGTCGCAAACAGGGATCATGTGACACCCCCCCCCCGGGACTCTGCAATTGTCATAAGTACATGCCAGTTGCCGAGCACCTGAATTTTGATCACGTGACCATGCAGAAGTTGTAACCGTCCCGAGGATCTGTCCCAAGTCACTTTTTTCAGTTCCTCTTTAACTATGTACGGTCAGTAAACGAATGCGTCTAAGTCATGGGCTGCCTGCACGTATGTAGTAGATATTTATGATGTTTATACCTTTCAGTTAAAGAAGACTATTTGTTTACACTGTAAAAAAGTAGAAGGATGCAGCTCTCGGATGACGTGTTCTTCAATCTTGCTTTTTGCTGAAGAAAAATCCAGATGATTAAATGAGAGAGAGAGAGAGAGAGAGAGAAGAGAGAGAGAGAGAAAAGAGAGAGAGAGAGGAGAGAGACAGAGAGAGAGGAGAGAGAAACCAAACATATCAGGGGTAAAGTGCAAAAGACAACTGGAATGTTTGCCTCATTTTGCTGCCCAAATTATCAGGTTTTGTTGTGGTGGCAACAGAATACGCAGAAAATTAAGTCTGACAATACGTTGCTTGGTAAACAAACATGGCTTGATTGATGAAGACAAACTGCAGAAATGTCCACCAAATGTGATTCATCTGTCAAAAAAAACAAGAGAAGAAGAGATACTGGTTGGGGTTTTTTGTTTTTTTTGTTTTTGTTTTTACTCTCCATTTTACCATAAAGTACCCCAGCAATTTACTATCTTGAAATGTAGTGTTAACGTTTGGCATATTTTTTTTTTTTTGCAATTTATGACACCACCAACTTTCCTATAGGGAGTTATAACCCTCATTTTACTTAATGCCGAACAATTCCCCTTGCCTTTCGTAGCTGCATAATCCAGACTCTTTCGCGACTAAGATTGTAGGGATGTTTTGAAATTAATAAATTACGCCACGTGCACCAAGTAGCTTAATACGGATAAGGGATTTAAGGTGCAGTTCGGCCAGAGATTAAATCTCAGCAAACGTGTCACAATCCAAATGAAGAGAAATTGTATGGGCAGAGAGTCAAATTTATTTATAAGTTGAATTTTACCAGTTTGGGCAGAGGTAGGAAATAAGAGCATTCCTAGAAGAAGAAGAAACTTTGAAGGCACCAAAACTCCCTGCCTTTTTATAAACTTTAATTTCAGTCGTTTGCAATGATCTGCTCCGATCATAATTCCACCCAGCTAATGTTAACCGTCATCTCCTTTTGGATCCTTCCCAACTATCTTATTGCCCTTGATTCTTTTCCAAGCGAAGCATATTTCCATCCCCTGTTACTAATTGTCCTGCATTTCCTGTCCTTACTGTCCACACCTGAGTTTCCAGGGATGAACTGACCAGAAGGACAAATGAGGGAAAACTCTTCCAACCGGTGTCCCATCAAGCATCAAAGTCTGCCCTGAATGGGAGACCGTTTTGGAGATGATGCAAGTGGTCTTTAGGAAAAGCTCTTGCTGTGGTGACGTTTCCACCCAGGCCTTCCTGGGAATTAAAAAAAAAAAAAAGGAAAGAAAGGATCATGAAGAGGAAGCAAAAATATTCCAAAACAAAGGAACATAACGTCCTTTACAAACCCAATTTGATTTAAACAGCCGTTCTTTTGTTCCAGAAACTTTTGTGAGGTGGTATCCACCAAAAATGTCTTAGTACTTACTCTAATTCCCATAATGTATTGAAGGCAGCCATGATTCTTAGTATTGTTGAAGATCTCCTCCTCCTCCTCCTCCTCCTCCTCCTCCTCCCTGATTTGTGATGAAGCTTGTCCAGCAATTAAATTTGATGGGAGATGTTCTGTTAAAGGTACTATATTCTACCTCCTACTTTGTAGTAATTTGAGAATAGTTTTTTTTTTAAAAAAAACTGGTAAAAGCTCTTTCAATTCTTAAATGTTCTCCTGTTTAGTTACTTTTTTTTTTTAACAGAAGCTCTGTCTGTTCACCTAGTCCAGGGGTAGGCAACCTTGGCTCTTTTATGACTCGTGGACTTCAATTCCCAGAATTCCTGAGCCAGCCATGCTGAGGGTTAAGGGAGAGGTTTCCAAGCTGAGCCATGCTGGCTCAGGAATTCTGGGAGTTGAAGTCCACGAGTCATAAAAGAGCCAAGGTTGCCTACCCCTGACCTAGGCTTGTATCTTCAATCTTTCTACTGCATCATTTAGTATATTTCTGTTATTTCCATAGCTTTACCCTAAATGTAGCTATGAATCTCTTTCTAGGAATGTAAACTTACCCAGAAGTTTAGAAGGTAAACTCTAAAGGACCATACTTAAGGAGATAAGTTTCTTATACTGCAGATGTGAAAATAGCTTGTATTACCAAGAGGATCAGCTACTGCAGAATTTAGGAAATCTGGTCACATTTATACGTTACCGCCAAAGTTTGAATCCTGGGTCCGTTTGTCTAGCTTTTAGGTGGAAATGGACATTTGGCAGCCTTAGATGTCGAGGGCACAAAGTTTGATAACTATCCAGTGGCGGGATTCAAATACGTGAACAACCGGTTCTCTGTGTGGATGCCGCTTCCGGAAGTCCGTTCTGGGCCTGGGCAACAAAAAAAATTAGCTACCGGTTCTGCCGAAGTGGTGCGAACCGGCTGAATCCCACCACTGGGCCTATCTGGTTAGTGTCTTTCCTTCCAGCCTTGCTGATTTCAGCCGTCACAGTTGTGGCTTCCATGATCCCGTATCTCATTTCTGACTTTTGTTCATTTTGCATGCCTTGGTATTTTGCAGCTTTGTATGGTTTTACTACTTCTTTCACTGTACCCTGTTTGGGGATTACTTTTAATAGAAAGCAGGTTACCAACGAAAGCAAACAAATAATCGAGACGGTACTGAGACAATCGGAGCGCAGAGCTAAACATTTAGTAGAAAGTGTATTCATTACAAGGCAGTGCCTAGTTTTGCTTATATCGCTTGATTTATCCTGCAATTTTAGCTACCTGACATTTCAGACAGCTGTCTCATCCTATGAAATCACCCCCAAATCAGCCCCTCTCTGTTCGGCTGGGCCTTAACCACAAGTAAGTTAAACCAAGTTGGTGGAAACGAGACAGTTTTCTCAGTGGTGCCTCTGTGGTTAAGGGACTTCTGAATTCCACTTCGCTTCCGTGTTTGAGGCCGATTCATTAGCATTCTAAAAAGGCTTGTCATATAGCTGGTTGTAACTTTGAGATTTTATCTGGTTGTGTGAATAAGCGTCCCAAGGAGAAGCCTCTCTTTCAAAGCTAGCGTGAAATATCAAACTCTTGATATGAGGGCAATGGGCCAAATATGGGAAAGCAAGGACATCAGCCAGACAACCAGCTGTACATTAGTCCGCTCTATTGTGTTCCCCGTAGCTACCTAGGGTGGTGAAAGTCGGACCTTAAAAAAGGCAAGACAGGAAGGAAATTGACTCGTTTTGAGCCGTGGGGCTGGAAAAGGCTCTGCTTATTCCTTGGATAGGAAAGGTGACTAACAAGCAAGTCCTGGAGCGCATAACTTAAGACAAGTCACTAGAAGGCAAAATCATTTATTTTGGCCACATCATGTGGGGGGAATTCGCTGGAGAAAGCAATTATGTTTGGAAAAGTTAGCAGTAAAAGGAAACCAGGCCCTCAAAGGACACGGTGGCTGGACATCATCAGAAATGAATAGAATAGAGCTGGAAGGGACCTTGGAGGTCTTCTAATCCAGTCCCCTGCTCAAGCAGGAGAACCTATACTGTCTCAGACAGGTGAATGTCTAGTCTCTTCTTAAAAACCTCCAGGGATGGAGCACTCACGATTTCTGGTGGCAAGCTGTTCCATTGGTTGATTGTCTTCACTGTCAGGAAGTTTCTTCTTAATTCCAGGTTGCTTCTCTCTTTGATCAGTTTCCAACCATTGTTTCTCGTCCTTCCCTCTGGTGCTCTGGTGAACAATCTGACCCCCTCTGCCTTGTGGCAGCCCCTCAGATACTGAAACACTGCTATCATGTCTCCCCTGTTTCTTCTTTTCTTTAGACTAGCCAAACCCAAGTCCCATAGCCATTCTTCGTATGTTTTAGTCTCCATGCCTTTGATCATCTTAGTTGCTCTTCTCTGAATTTTTTTCAAACTCTCAACATCTTTTTTGTGATATGGTGACCAAAAGTGGCTGCAGTGACAGACACAGCCAGAGCGTAGAACAACTCAAAGAAGTAGTGCAAGATCAGAAGATGTGGGGAGACCTGGCCCAGAGAATCACCAAGAATCGGCCATCATTGAATGGATAACAACAACATCATCATATGAGGGCCGTGGAGATAATATTCAGCTTCACACTTTAAGATTTTCCTCTGATTTGTTTTCTTGTCTCAGATTCCCCTTACTCCAAAGTTGGCTTCAACAGAAAGCCACCTCGGTCCATCCTCAATGCTGATTAAGGGGGATAAGAATTCCAAGCTAGAACTCTTATCACCAAGATCATTCTAGAAGAATCTGTCACAAATTGCAGTCAAGCTTAAATCCACACAAACGCTTCATCGAACATGAAGATGGTGACTATCAACACTAGGGAGTTCTGGGGAAAGAACAGGATAATTTCAGCTCTGAACAAGCAGTCACTTCCAGTAGGTAACCCCAGTTGCCCGGCCACAAGAAAGAATTGCCGAACAATTGTTTGGCTACTTTTCTCATTTCTTCAGTGTTGCCCCAAATTTATCAGTATAGTTGCTGGTTTCAACGCTAGAACTCAGTGGGGTGCTTAAATCAGAAATCTCACAAATACTGGACCCTCAGCAGACTTCCTGAGGTGTATCTCAAAATTAAAAATGAAAGACGGCCAGAATTTTGAGGTAGGACTTCGTAAGATGAGATCTTCTTCTTCTTAAGATGAAACTTAAATGAGATTTTTAAGATCTAAAGATCTTGCTAAGGCCTCATGATTCTAGCAATGTGGGGATCAAATGGGGTATAAGATTCTCATCTTCTTATCTTCACAACAATCCTACATGATAGTTTTGTCTGACAACTTCTAATTGATGCAAAGTCGGGAGCTCTAAACATGGGCCTCCATTACTTTAGCTGCATTAGGATAAAAGCTTTTTTTTTTTTCCTCTTCTTTTTCGCTCCCTGTAAGCGCTGAGGGAGAAAATGGGGAGTTATTTGAGGTATGTTGATGAAACATCTGTGCTCCATCATGACCACTATCTTCAGCAATGGCTATCTCTAGGAGTTATTCCTGCCCCTCATCACCCCCAACAAAAACAACCAAATCCTCAGAGATCAGCTCAAGAGATTAGTATCTGGCATTAGAGATTACCTTTCCTCTTTCCCCAATTTAAGAGGACGGGGCTGGCTATTTAACTTGGGACTCGGGGCTAATGCCATTACAACTATTTTATAGGCAGCAGGAGCCTCTCAAGAAGATGCAATTTTAAACTGCCCTTCTCCGTGTCAAATTCTTTCCTGTTTACAGAGGATTCCACATGATGTTTGAAGAGAGGGGAGGATAGCAATAGCAACAGCCCTTAGACTTATATACCACTTCGTAGTGCTTTACAGCCCTCTCTAAGCGGTTTACAGAGTCAGCCTATTGCCCCCAACAGTCTGGGTCCTCATTTTACCAACCTCAGAAGGATGGAAGGCGGAGTCAACTTTGAGCCGGTGAGAATTGAACTGTTGACCCAGGTAAACCATCTCTCAATCTGGAGAAATAAAGCAAGAATGGAATTCTACAATGCCAGGTTTTCTCTTGAAACTTTCTCGGAGCTGAATCCAGGCATCTGTAACTCACCGTGATTTCTTTTTTCAGGCTGGAGAGGATCAAATAATGAACTGTAGACTGAACAGAAGGGGAACGACTAGATATCTGAGAAAACACTAGCAATGAAGGCCTTCCTATATTCCCACGTACAGGTAGTTAGAGAAGATAAGATAGCCTTTATTGTCATTTTTTACGCTGGGCACACTGGCACACATTAAAAAACGAAATCCTGTTGCCTGCTCTCAAAGGTACACATACATAACACACATATAAACATGCTGTATACATACATGTGTATATACCTACACCCTTACATATAAACACATATAAATATTAATCACTATCCATTTTGAATACATAGCAGAAAGAGGACGCTTGAGAGTTCACAAGGTTAATACTTGTATGGAATGAAACTATGGCTGAATCTGGATGTTCTGCTTCGGATACCACGAAGCCCACTTCCTCCCAGAAGGTAACCAGGAAAACAGGTCATGGAGAGGATGTGTAGTTGGTCACCAAACAAACTGTTGTAAGTTGAGGACTACCTGTATCCCATCTAATTTTGTGATACTGTTTACTTATCACTGTTATATTTGGGAGGTGGAACAGGGAAGGGGTGGAGGAGAGATTATCACTTCTTCCCTAGCAGAATAATTCATGCAATTCTCCTGTGGGATCGAACCCCTGTAAAATAAATTTGACTTCCCCACTCTCCTCCTGATGTTCCTTAATGTATTCTTTCGGTCTCACACAATAGAAACGGGAGATGACATTTTGGCTTCCTCTCCCCTTTTCAAGAGCTCCTACGGTTCCATACAATGTTTCTTTGGGCCACATCTTGATGTTTTGCAAAGAAAGGACCCCCCCTTTTTTCAAAAAGAGCTCCCACCAGTTTTGTTTTAAATGAACGTCTCTCTCTCTCTCTCTCTCTCCCCCCCCAGGCCGCGCATTGTGTTCAAGCTACAGATTTTGTGTCGGTTCCCGAGGAGAAATGGAACGAAAACGTTGGACTCTCTCGACGGCGAGGCCTTCGGAAAAATGGGGAACAAGGCCTGCCCGAATCTCCCACAGAGCACTTTTGTGCAGGAATGCAAATGCATCCCAGCAAAACAAATCACGGACAATAACCTGGGAAAAGACAGAGAGGAACAAGCCATCTGTAACTATTTGGTTAACTCTGTATTTTTTATTTTATTTTTTTTACGTTCCTTCTTCTCCTTGCGACAAAACACTCCATGTGGACATCTGGGATTAAAAAAAAAAAATAGATACAATCTCTAGCGGTAGGGTTCTTAATTTTAGATGGCTCTTCTTTGTTTTAAAGGAGGGCCATAATTTAACGATGTGACATCCCCGAGAAGGCCTGAAGGATGCTTGTTTGCCCAACCAAGTTGAAATGTAAATGCTAAACCATCAGGACCCCAAACGGGGAGGAATATGAAGAGTTGTGGGAGGCCTAATTTGCACACAGGGAAGAATTCAGCTCTTAAGTTGGGTTTGAGCTGCTGTAACTCTTCAGAGGTCCTGGGAGAAGAAACGAAAATGAGGGAGGTGCTCGTAACGTCAACCATGTTAACTTCTGTTATTTGGTAGTTTAATGTTTTTTGAGTGCTTGGTGTCTTCCAAGATGTCTGTGAGTGGACCCAGAAAAAAGGAGAGAGGCTCAACAGATTAGGGAATATTTATGGACAAATCCATGGAAATAAATAGAATTTCTGCAGAAGAAGAGCCCAAGTGACGACGTTTTAAAATAGTTGTTTCTGAGGACTTTGGCTTTCAAAGTGCTTCTGCGGGAATGGATGAATGGATAAAGGAGATGAAGCTGAAGACCCAATTAGTAGCGTCTTTCCTGAGGTCACCCCACCTTCTCCGTTATAATTTAAAACTTAGTCTTTTGGCTGGCTGATGGCAGAATACGGATCGCACAATGTATGGAAGTTGCCAGCCTCAGAGACCTAAGTCTGCAACTTGCAGACATAGACATAAAAGGTCTATGAGGAGGAATGAGATGGGGGAAAAAAATGACAGTGCGGTGTTGTGGTGCCAGCCCCACTGTTTCTGTGAGCTTGCCCAAAGGGTGGAGGAACTTGTGGGTCAATACTGTGAGGGTGCTTTTCTCATTCTGAACAAAACAACAAGATCATGTGGGAGCCCCTGGTTCTGTTTTTTCTGGATTATCTATTTGGTTTAGATGGAAAGTTCTGACAGATCTAAAATGCTCTTCCAGATATATAAGCGCCGTGGTGGCGCAGTGGTTAGAATGCAGTACTGCAGGCTGCTTCTGCTGATTGCCAACTGCCAGCATTTCGGCAGTTCGATCCTGACTGGCGCAAGGTGGACTCAGCCTTCCATCCTTCCAGGTCGGTAAAATGAGGACCCAGATTGTCGGGGGCAAGAGGCTGACTCTGTAAACCGCTTAGAGAGGGCTGCAAAGCACTATGAAGTGGTATATAAATCTAAGTGCTATTTCTATTGCTTTTTGTCCTTCAGTCTTATAAATGTTCATCTCTTGCTCTCTGGTGTGATCCAAAACATCTGTTTTCTTCACCCTTACAAGACAAGCTGTTGACAGAGATTTTCATGATAGGTTTAGCCCGGACTATTAGGATCTAGCATGTCAGGGAGCACTTAACAGCGATTTAATACAAGGATTATTGACATAAAAGATGTAGCAGCTGTTTGGAAGTATCCTTCACACTGGCTGCCCTGCTCTTTACTTTGTCAGTTGTAGTCTTTGTTTTCTTAACTATCCAAAGGCACTCATTCATATTATAGGGATTAAAATCTAGATGCAGCAGGGAGCCAAGGGGAAAACACTTTTCTTTGATCCTAAAGAATTGTATTTCAAAAGAAAGAGAAGAGTGTAAAAATCAGAGGTGTGCCACCTTTGACTCCAGGAAATCCCAAATATTTTTTGAACGTGGGACCTTGGTGGTCTCCCAAAGAAGTTTCCACGCTCCGATTTTATTTTAAAGGGCGCAAGGGGAAATAATTAGCAGCTAGATGAAGAACGATAATTTTAAGTTCAAGTGTTTAATTCTAGTCCGGATCCCACTCACTGCAATTGCCCACTCAAGGGAGAGTTGTGCCCCTGGAGCGAGCCACAAAAGTTACACAACCTGGGGTCTAAATGGTGCCATGTCTTGGCTGGTTGGTTGCTTTCCTTAGCTCCCTAATGTTTTTAAAGCAGTTTATTTAGGAAGCAGAAGGGACAACTCCAACATGCTTGATTTAGTCTGAGAGCGATTGGATGACAAATTCATTTTAAGACGGGATGTAGAATCCCAAAGGTGCTTTTTTTTCCCAAAAGGCAACTGGACTTTTCCTTGAAAACGTTTCGCTTCTCATCCAAGAAGCTTCTAAAGAACTGAAGAAGCTTCTTGGACGAGCAGCAAAATGTCTTCAAGGAGAAGCAAGGAAAGTCCAGTTGCCTTTTGAAAAACAAACAAAAAAAACCAACATCTTTGGGACAATCATGACCTGGATGACTGAGAAGCTCCATAGATGAAGGATTTAGAAGTTTCTTGTACAATGTGTACAAATTCAAGGAACTCCAGTTTGTAGATGGAGAGACTGCTGAAGATCCAAACTTCATTTGGGGTTAGAGAGGGAGTAATTTGAAGAAGGGAGTAATGTTTTGGTTCCTTCCCATCTTTTAACCAGGGATATTTTGTCCCCCCAACAGAAAAAAAAAAATTGATCCAGAAATTGATTTGGTTTCCTTTCGTGTCAATTTTCTTTAGTGCCCTAGTTTAGAAAAATTCTCCAAAAGTGCAACATTCTTCAAAATGAGAAAGGTCTTCTGCAGTCACGACATAAGCCTAAGACTGAAAATCAGGCTTGTCCGATGCTATATTTTTCCTATCCTGCTCTATGGAGTAGAGAGTTGGTCTCTGACAGAAGGCCGCCTGAAGAGACTAGAAGCATTTGAAATGTGGATTTACAGGCGGCTGTTACGTAGAAGCTGGGTGGACAAGATCAGAAATGAGGTGATAAGCCGCCTGGGAAAGCCCAGGGAAATCATCAAAACAATTAAAAAACGAAAATTAGAATATTTCAGACATGTGATGCGACACCCAGAAAAATACGGCATACTCCATTTAATCCTCCAAGGAAAGATTGAAGGCAAACGAGGTCCAGGCAGAAGAAGAACATCATGGCTTCAAAATCTAAGGGACTGGGGTTTGGACAAAACTCAGCAGCACTTTTTCGTGCGGCTGCTGATAAAAACAGGATCGCCAACATGATCGCCAACGTCCGATAACGGATATGGCAGAAGAAGAAGAAGAAGAAGAAGAAAAGTGCAACAGGATATTATACCATCAAAGTGGGCAGGGGTTAAAAAAAGAGGCAAGCATTCCTAATATACAGTTTTGGATCAAACCCAAGGATCATTTTCGTAAAATGAAATCAAATCTGAAAGGGAGGCCTATGGATGCCAAGAGTCCATAGGTCTCTATGCCCTCCTGTGGCTAAGATAAAGGACATTTCCTACCCCTCTCAACAGCTGCCCTCATTTAAAAACCCAGCTAGGTTTTAGCAAAACTCAGTGCTGACATCCTAAATTGAGCAAATGAAGCCATACTTCACCAGATAAAGGTGAAAAAAGAATGCTGGAATATCACCCGGGGAGCAAAAAGTGATCCAATTCCCAATTCCTCCTGACCTTCCTGGACTTGGTTTCCTTCACTCAGCCGGAAAGTTGACTGAGCTACTCAATCCTAATTTTCTCAAGCAACTTGAAGCAGGGAGAAAGATGGGTCGAACTTGTCTGCCTCAAAACCTCTGATTTGGGGCTCTTTTGCGCTGGATCCAGGAGGAGGAAAAAGAAACTGGAGACAGGTTTCCAGATCAGACAGGTCTTGCATTGTTGAGGTCCTTCATTGTTAATATTTGTCAGGTTTAATACAGTTGCCTCTGTTCAGGAAGAGCTAACAGAACGGTGGGTAGCCATAACTTGTTAGGGTTTCAGAAAACCTTGTCTGAAATTGCCCAGAATTTAATATTTGCCTTTCTGCCCCCAAATTGGCCGTTCTGCTACTGAGTTACATCCCAACGCATCTGGGAGGAATATAGCTCTGTGGGGTCCTTGGTGCTCTCTGAGCTTGGCTGGGTTTTTTTTGCAGATGTTTCACTACTCAACTAGCACTGATGATGTTACTTAGTTGGGTAATGAAATGTCTGCAAGAAAACAACCAAGCTCAGAGAGCACCAAGCACTTCCTTCTCCTCCTCCTCCTCCTCCTCCTCCTCCTCCTCCTCCTCCTCCTCCTCCTCCTCCTCCTCCTCCTCCTCCTCCTCCTCCTCCTGAAAACCCCATTCCCTTCTAGCACTGACACTTGCTGACAATTGACAGTTTAGTTATCACTTATAGGAAACACACATACTCAAAGAAAGAAACCGCGAATGCCTAAAATAGCCTGGGAACATGGACAGGAAAAACAGAATTTACATTTCTTGACTGTTAAGAGTGACTTAAGTGGACATATTCCCCTTGAGGGCGGAGAAGGGGTTATATCAAGCCACACATTAAAAATTTCTGTTTTAGCTTTTCTTCTGCAGTCTCAGAAGCTGATGATGTGAAATTTCACAGGTGGTCAGAACTGGTAACCATCTGGATGCAGGAAGGGAACACACTCCTTATCTTTGCATCTTTCTTTGACATTTGACTATTGTTTATAACGGGCAGGAGGGCAAATAGGGAGTTTGTGGGTGTTCTCCTAAAAGAGATGTTATCTTATGGAAATGGGAGGAGACGTTGGAATCAGGACACATTGTACTGGGAAGAGGACCCAAATAAAATCTAAATACAGATGAGATTTAAATATAAAGCTCATTATGCAAAGCTTTCTTTGCAAGAAGACAACTGAAGAGGCCATTTTAACGTTGTTGACGATGGCTAGTTTATTATTTTTTATTTATTGAATTTCTACTCTGTCTATCTGGGCCACCAACAGTTAAGGAAGCTTGGAGCAACTGAAATTGGAAAGAGAAAGAAAGAAATATAAACTAACCAATAAATATAAACTAAAGCAAAGTTAGTGGATCTGAATTTTTAATATATATATGGTGTGCATATATGTGCGGGTGGATATTTTAAATGCAAGGTTGGACTTCATTGTTGAATACACGCACAACAAAGAGACTCCTTCCTACAGAGAGACTTTTCAAGAGAGAGAGATGACAAGGACTTTAAAAAAAAAAAAAAAAAAGAAGGAAGCAATATGAGAATACAGTCATTCCTAGTTAAAGGTCACCTTGACTTTTAATCTAAACTGCCATCCTTTCTTTCTCATTAAAATATTTGATAAGAATTCTTTGCTTGACCGAACAGCATGGAACACCTTAAAAATGACACTCTTTGCTCTGGAGGTGATTGCTATGTCACAATAAATAATTATCTGCCTGTTAGAAAATAAAATCATTATCTGTATTATATGCAAGGAACAAATAAAAACGGTGTATTTACACAATGTTAATCTACTCTTTAAGGATGAAACATATTTCAAGAGCGAGGTTTTTTTTCAAGGTTGGGGGTTTTTTGCTTTTTTTTTTTCTTTGCCTCCAAGCTAGATAGACGGTCTCCAGGCAATCTGTCCCCATCAAAGTCTTCCAAAAGTGGCCCTCATGCCTACTGCAATGGAGACCATCCATCATGTTGATGGTCATCCTCTTCTCGTTCCTTTCACCTCTCCCATCATTATGGTCTTTTCAAGAGATGGTCTTGGCACTGGGTCCAAGCTATGAAAAATTGAGCCTGGTCATTTGTACCTTGAGTGAGAATTTGATGCCCGAGATCAGGTCTTCCTTTCCGGCTTGCCATCTGAGCTGGTGGTCTGAGATTCCTCTTCATCTCAGCTGGCTTCATTCCCCAGACATACTTGATGGAGGGAAGTCCATGGAGCGGCTTCCCAAGCCCTTTTAATGCCTACATTCTTTTATTGCAAATCCATATTCAGAGACGTTAATATATAAAGATGTACAATACGACTAGAAAGAGCACAAAAAGCTGACACCGTGACACCGGTGGCTGAATAGCTGGCTTTCAGCTATTTTCAAGAGCTCTCGTTAGGCTTTTGTGCAAAAGTCTTTGGCGAGAGAGTCAAGTGTACGCTGATAAGACCTTGGAGACGTAATCACCAGCCTTCATTCTCCATTGACGGCACCATGCGGCCAATTCACAAACATTTTCATATTAATATCGAGCAATTTCCCTACATTCTAATCCATCAAAGTAGGCTATTAATCCTCCTCTGTAGCTTCTGCTATTCAAATGCTAACAATTTTCTCCTCGCACACGGAAACATTTGTCCTACAGCTCCTTGTACAAAGACCGGCATATTGTCAGCTGTGATTGATCAGAGAATTAATAGGAGAGTTGCAAGATAAATCACATCAATGAAATCAGAGGTCTGTGAACAACAGGAACAGAAAGGTAGGGAGAAGAGGAAGAATTCTAAGGAATAAACTGAATGTGGAAGATAATAAAAGCATGGACCCCGCTGACTGCATTAAACAGTGGTCCTTGTGGACTAGTTGACTCAAGTGTCCGTAAAGCGGGACTCATTGCTCTACAGTTGAGAGATAACCTATCCAATTTTTTTTCAGAATTAAAAAAAAAAATGCTCTGAGAAAGATTAAGAAAGGATGGATGGAGTATGGACTGGAAAAGATGGCACAGTCTATAATCTTTGCAGAACACCTGTCAAGTAAAAGCCAGTTATCATCTCCTCTGATAATATTAATTAGAACAATTAATCAGTGGAACCACTGGCCTCCAGAAGTTGTGGGTGCGCCAACCCTGGACATTTTTAAAGAAGAGATTGGACAACCATTTGTCTGCAGTGGTAGAGGGTCTCCTGCCTGAGCAGGGGGTTGGACAAGAAGGTCTGTAAAATCCCTTCCAACTCTGTTATTCTGTTATTTCCATTCTGGTTACTGGTGAGGTTAAGAAGAAAGATTCAGAGGACTTCAAGAAGCACCTGAAAGGAGAGGAGATGGCTAACTACGCTGGTCCTCTGGTTGTAACTGCTCTGTCATTCTCCTTCCTGATCATAGTGTCCTTCTTTGATACTAACAAGATTGTTAACACTTGTTTTCCAACTGGCTGGCTACCCCATGGCTGTTGTTTTGAGTCTCTTCTGAAAGATGGCTATAGTAGTAGTAGTTTTAACCGTTCAGTCTGACTCTTGGT